>WAAB01019057.1:172200-225294 GCA_013389865.1 Piaya cayana
TGGCCTCTTCTCCCAAGTGACGGGGGACAGGACAAGAGGGAATGGCCTCAAGCTCTACCAGGGGAGATTTAGGCTGGACATTAGGAAAAAAAAATTCACAGAAAGGGTGATTGGGCACTGGAACAGGCTGCCCAGGGAGGTGGTTGATTCACCTTCCCTGGAGGTGTTTAAGGCACGGGTGGACGAGGTCCTGAGGGACATGGTTTAGTGGCAGATAGGAATGGTTGGACTCATGATCTGGTGGGTCTCGTCCAACCTGGTTATTCTATGATTCTACTCTGAAAGATAGCCATCAGATTTATCCTTCATTGGGATCCACTTCTGTGCTATCACACAAACTTGGTTAACTATTCTACACACTTCTGCATGCGTAACTAACATACTGAATAGCCTGTTACCTTCGAAGTGAGCAGACCTTAATGACATGTTGGTCAGAACATTTATGCTGAGACCCATGATGTAGGATTCATTTTATCAAACTAAACATTGGGCATACAGTCAAATCTCACCATCTATGTTCCCTCTGATTTCTGTAGAGACAGGTATGAAGAATTTGATTTATCCACTTAAGATTAAACAAACTGCCTTCTACAGATGCTTTTTTCTCTTTGCTCTTTCCTCTTAAACATCAAGAAGTAGATGAGACCAGAAACATCAGCTGTGTATTGTATGATGGCAGCTGCACCTGTAGTGCCATTTTTATGTTATTATGACTCCTAATATTTTTTTTTTCCTAAATTGATACTCTAGTTGTAAATTTTGTTTAGCTAGTCTTTTGCTAGTCTCTTTTTCAGCAGTATAAACGTACATGATGGTCATGACTGAGCAAGGTATATAACTTTAAGCATACAAATGTCCTACTCAGCAAAAGATGTAAGCACGCTCATAAATTCTCTGCCTATGTGACAAAGGCTGGCCCGATGTACAAAAATCAATCAGGAGATCAAGGACTCCCTTCCTGAGTTGCCAAAGAGCAATAAACCTCTGAAATGGCTTCCTAATCTGTTTTGTGTCTTTTATGAAGTGAGGCTGCTAAAAAGTCATTCAAAGGATAATAAAAATATTGGTTCATTAGGTGATGCTGCAACCCTGACTGCATGTTGGGTATCCTCTTCACACAAATTATTGTTCCTTGCTGCTCTTACGTGGTTTTCACACTTAGTAGTTATTCAGTAGCCAATACGGGTGCAGACACACCTTTATTAATACGTTCGTCAGCCTAATATCTTAGACTGACACAGATCAGCAATAATAGTATGGACAGCAAACAGATTAAATTTCTAGTGGGTTTGGAAGTTACAAACCCTTAGAATGCAGAATTTATAGAATTAAGCTGTAGCCATTAGCTTTCTTATATATACTTCTCTCATAATATCTGACAGAGCATTTCCCCAGGCATAACAATGGCTATCCAGGCAAGAGGAGAGACAGAAGAAGAAAAAGTGTGCGTGGAAGTCATCAACGGGAAGTCTGTTCCCTGAAGCAGAATTGACTGTAAAGCAAAAAAAAAAAAAACGATCTTAGAACACTCTTTCCTCATTTTAACTCAGGATGCTAATCCTTTAGTCTCTATTTTGAATGGGATGATTTTATAAATAGCATGACCTTAAATGAGTCAACATGACCCTTCCCAGACATACTCCATGGTAAATATTTACTGAGCTTTATTTCATAGACATTAACTCACTGGTAATACAAAAAGCTAGACAATGTAATATATATTATCATACTGACATATAAAAACATGCACAGTTTAAAAGTGATAATTTCCTTTCCCAGTTCTAGGTATGAGTTCACCATGTATTTGTTTATATCACCATTTTCTTCTTTAATTTTATGAAGTATCTTTTTGCCAGTGCAAAGGAAGGATGGAGATGAAGACATAGAAAAATTTTGCCTTTCCTTTAATTCGCAGCAAGTGGTGCTTTCATACATAAACACTGGTCATTTTGCACTACACTAGTCCACACAAATATACATTACGCTAGTTGGATGGCTGCCATTTGCCAGCCTCAGTATGGTAATTTCTCAATAATTGTAATGCAAATATAAAAATATTTCTTATCTCATCAATTCCTGCACTTGAAATTCAAGTAAGAAATATATTGCCTAACTCTTTGACTGAAACAAAATATTTTTCATGATTCTCCCGTAAGCATAACTGCCTTTTTTTCAGAACGCCAAAATTCATGTTCTTCTTTCTCCACATATGTGACCATGAAAAGCCACTAAGATCAGCTTTGTTACTGTATTATATATAGCTGACCTAAAATGCGGATAAGTATCTGCAAGATATTTTTAAAAAATCAGAGCTAGACATCCAGGTATTTTTCTTTTCAAGTCAAGTGTGAACCTTTAAATCTCTCCACTTGCTGAGCATGGTCCTTTACATACCCATACATACACAACCTACTTATCAGAAAGATGCCAGAACATTGATAATTGGCAGTGCTGAGGCCCCATGGTAATGGGAGCTGTTTGGTAACCAGCCAAGTGAGCAGTTTCTGTTAGTTATTTAAAATTTTAAATACATTTTTGCCTTATTCTACACCAGGTCCTTATTGATATCTTTCAGTTTTTCCTTCACTTCCTCTTCAGTGGGCCCATACAGCAATGAAACCTCTTTACTATCAACATGAGACTACTTTTTTGTTTCTCAACTCAGACTTATTCCTGATAGAACTTTTGTCACCTAACACAGGTGCCAGGAGAGTCAATGGACAGAAGTATACTCCTGATCAAGTTGTTTCTCATCAGCCTTTAGAAATTTAAAGCAGCAGAAAAGGGAGACAGTGTTTGGTTGAGGTTTTTTTGGTGGCTAACTGACAACAGCTGTATTAAATATTAAAGCCGCAAGCATGTTCTTGTGATGATTTCTCAAATGATACCAAGAGCACACAGAAGAAATTTATCGCTCAGTGCTGTCATTGTTTTCTGTCCACCCACCAGACTTCAGAGGAGAAAGTTATCAGCCAAAAGCACTTTGAGCTCTCTACATCTCACAGCACCAAACGTCATTTGCAAGCAATAGCTTCTGCACAGCTTAATGAGACAACAACAGCAAAAGACTGGGTGCATGCTCTAAGGTTGCTTCCAGCACCAGGTAAAAATTATTGTCTTAAATTTTCCTCTAGATTTGGATCATAAACACAATCAGTTACCACAGCTCAGTCTATAAAGAAAAATGTATTTATCTATGGTAATAAAATTAGCTATGCTCCGCTTATCCCTGCTGTTGCAAATACATCACCTAGTATATGTGTGAAAGAGCAAACATTCATACTTGGATTATTTGCATGTTTATGAATAAACTATAATCCATTTGATGCTATTCTTCTTTCTTGTCTTATTAGCCCTGTAAGCTCTTCATTCAGCTCTTATACACTGCATAAAAAAAAAGACAGCAAAAGAAATTCATGTTCCTATAATGGTGCACACAAATGCATTAAGTCTGCATAAATAAGAAGGACTAGACCCAGATGCCAGAGACCATGCTCCAAAGAACAGGAATATCTTAATATTGGCCACAGTAGAAACAGAAGCCGAAGAAATGCTGTTGGCTGGGATTGTTTTGTTGGGGTTTTTTTTCCTTATTGTCTGTACTTGATAGAGGGAAAAAAAAGACACACATGAGTGATGGTAATGGAAGACCTATTTGTGTCCAATTCACTGGAGAAACAGTACAAGGACATATCATCCTTGTGAAATAATTTGCTCTGTATTTCTTCAGCCAGATGAAAGTCCCATTATGTACAAAGTAATGTGCAGATGAATACAAATTTGGGAGAACTATTATTCTCTCAATACACACTGCCTCGGTGTAATTTGTCTTCACATCTGTCATAAAAACAGGCTTCTTTCCATGTGCTTCATATTGTCGTAATGTGTGACTTTTTCAGCTAACCTAGAATGAATTTCAAAGTGCATAGAAGTGATCAGGAGTCATTCATGATTAGCGCTCTTGCTGTGCAACAAAACCCACAGGTGCTCCTGAAACATACAGCAATTAGCAAGTGTGAAATCAAAAAATCACACTATACCAATTGTTAGCAAGATGTGTGGAAGCAAAAATAAAATGAAAGAGCTACATCTTCATAATCCTGGACAGCTTAGCATTTTAGAGTGATCATTAGGAGCAATTAACAATTTCATTCCCTAAGATGAGGATCTGTGCTTCATAATAACACATCCAAGCTCCTCAAAATTTTCATTTTCACACCATCACATGATACAAGCTGCTGTTATCCCAGATTCTCACCTTTACTAGTTCCCTAGCCTGACAGGAATTTTGTGGAGGAAGAGATTTTTGAGATGTAAAGAAAGATTGATGGTCATACCTGTTTCACCTAATAATCAACATTTTCTCTTTTTGCAGCTGTGAGAAACAAAACTAGGTCCAGTACTATGCTGAGTGCAGAACATCACCCTGTTTAGCCCATGAGCCACTGTTACCTGTAAATTTTAAGTACCAGTAGAGTAACTCCTTCGTCCATATAAAATTAAATAATAAAAAAACCTGTACTTCCTACAACAATGAGGCTCCACTCTTAGTGTTTGATAGGAACGGCTGGGCTTGATGATCCGGTGGGTCTCTTCCAACCTGGTTGTTCTATGATTCTATGACTCTATGATTCTTGGTTGAAATCTCCTGCTATAAACACATTACAAATAATTCCAAACAACACAAAACCATGTCTCTGCCAGCAAAAAAGTAGTCTGCATCTACACCTGGTAAAACATAGGTTGGAAAGTAATGACCATGCTGGTTTATTAAGTTGTCCTAGAAGCTATCATTCACACGCAGGTCAGCAAAGAAACAGTCATTCAGTTTGGCATGAATGTAGCTTGAAATCAAATGCATACAATTCTCACCATCACCTGGTACAGCACAGTTCGATAACTATAGATGTGAGGATGGAAACAAAGCCTCCTCTTCCATTCAAATATGGATCCAGTGTGTTCCTCCCAGGTTAATGGCAAGACCATCCTTCCTTATTTCACCCTAGGGAAGCTGTGATCTTGACATGCAACCTCAGAAGTGCATCGTCCCTGGTTGTGGCTAACCCCAATATTACTCTGATTTGCCTTCACAGCTACACAAAGTGCTAGCGATGTATTTTGCACTAGGTGAAAAGCACTCTGTTTGAGATTTTAAAAGGTATTTCGAGATCCAGAATATAAAATTTTCATTTTTGAAAGTCCCACTGGCACCAATTTGTACCTTCACAACTAAGAATCTGCTTTTATGACTTCCATACCACGGGCTAAAGCATGATTCCTGCAGCATTACTCTAACTTACTCATGTTAGGAGTTCATTTATATTTATAAAGAGAAAGTATCTTAAGCTGAAAAACTTATTTTATTCAAATTTGTGTTTCAAAAAAAAATTAAGAATTTATTTGATATCCATATCTTACATGGTGGATTTTGTTTTGGTTCATTTTAAGCATTTTGTATTAGCTATTCTTAGAAATTCCCGAGTGCTTTTGTAAAAGCAGCTGAGAATGAGGATCTAGGGAGAAAGACCAAAAGCACAGATAGAATAATGATTATAATTAAAACAAAACTCCTCAAAGGGCAGAAGTTACAACTGTGATAACTAATTTATTCTACACACAAAAAAAAATGATAAGGAGGATTTTGCCCTGGTAACACAGATTTTTTATTTTTTTTTAAGAAGGATTTAATTAAATACCTCTCAGATCTGTTTTTTTTTTCCTTTGTGATTTTAATGGTCAGGCAATGTATCCAAAAGAAAAATGATACTATCCAGGAAGTAATTATCTGCATTACGTGTGCTGTTTCACTGCTTTCCTGCTACAGTGATCTCTGACAGGAAAAGGAAGCAAGGAAGTTGGACGAGGGAAAAAATGGAGTCAGTAATTTGAGAAGTTAAAGACATTTCTCTGTGTCTCTGCTAAGAGAAGGAGGGCTTGCTCTGCTGTGGGAGCATAACAAGGCTCATAAAGGCACAAATTATTTTAGTGATTGTATGTCATGTTTGAAACTGGAAAAACACAAGGGGCTTGACACTGCATTATTTGCTCTGAATAATACCCCCCTTGAGCCACTTCTAATCAGAAGAGTTATTACATGTTCACTGATCAAATTCAGAGGCTCCATCCACGCAGTACAGCCAGCTCTGGGTATGGACAGATGTAGAAGCTCTTTTTATCTCACCTTTGTTTTTCCTCAATTCTGCTGGCTGCCCTTGGCTGCCACACAAGGACAGGTGCATAGCACAAGTCATTCCGGCTCTTTGCTTCTCTCCTGGCTCCAGTTAAGAGTACTTATTAACTACAGAAATCTGCTTATAAGTTTTCAAGGCGGATGTGTTGCTCATATTCTTAGAGCCCCATTTACAAATGTTTATAACCCCAACTCTGGTTTATCCAAGCTTCGCTTTATCCAGTTCTCGATAACTGAGAATTGAATTGAACCTTAATATTTAAAGTAAGTTTCCTGTGTGTTTAATGATATCAGCTTACTTACTGAATCTCTTCACAGGTTATCCTTCACAGACTAATACTTTTCCTTTTCCTTAAGAACTTTTGCAACCATTGTTTGTTGCTAGTCTTTCCGTATTGTTACCTGCTCTCTGTTCTTCTAGTAATAGGAGACATTAGTATCTATTTCTAGTTCTTTCTTTACTGATCCCTGTACATAAGACTGTCCCGTCACAAATATAACAGAATGCCTCCTTTTTAGAGAGATTTGTAGATAAAACTCATCAGCTTCTGCCAATTTGCTTTATGTGTACATTTATAAATTATACGAACAACTAATTTCATATAAAACTTGTATATGGTTTGCTCCTACATTCCTCAACTTCAAAATAAATTTTAAAAAAACAGTAGATCAGAACTATAAGTGCTTTGCATCTCTGACTGATTTATCTGGGTGTCACATTCTGCAGTCTCTCTCTCTTTTTTCTTTACCTGGTTTTTTTTTTTACTCGCTCCTAACTGATGCGGATCAACATTGCTCTTTTAGAGACCAAGTCAGATATCTCATCCAGTGCTAAGTGCAACCAGTCCAATGAGTTTCCAGTCCTATCAGGAGCTCTCACTGCTCCTTCAGTCTGCATTGCAGACATTGAGCATGGCTATGGAATTATCAATCTATTTTAAATTTCATTACTTTGCTCCCCAAGAGGATGAAAGGTTTGTATATCCCCTCTTCTGTGCAGAGGGATCATACTTAACAGAAAAGTCCCTGACCTGAGGGACATGGTTTAGTGTTTTGCTGGAGTGGTTGGACTCGATGATCCAGTGGGTCTCTTCCAACCCGGTGATTCTGTGATTCTGTGAAGTAACAGGACAACCCCCACAAATAATTATGTTCAAAAAGCTTTCATCCATGTCAGCCCAGAATACTTCTACTAAGTTTCCACTTACTCTGTGCACAGAAACTGTGTTTTTTTACAAAAAGAAGAAAAGTCAGCCTGGAATAATCGTATATTCCTCTATGCATGATCGCTAAAGTGACTAATGCTGATTCGCTGCTTTAACTCTCTTCTGTCTCCCTCCCTTTCAGAAGGCAACAAGCCCACCTGGTATAGAGAACAAATGAGATTGGAGGAGAAAAGGCAATTTGCACTCATCTTGTCTCCCCCATCATGTTCCCTCCCACTCCAAATTCAGTAGAAAAGGAGTATGTTTTAGTTGACTATCTGAGCCTAAATTCCAAGCTCTTATGTTAATGAATAGTAATGAAAGAATATTTCTTGGTTAATTATGTGGCTCTACTGTTGTTATTGCAGCTGACTGGGGAAGAGTAGAGAAATTCTGCTTTGTTTGTGGTACAGATATGGGAAGCGCATAAGCCACAGGCTTCTTGCACCATCAATCAGTTTTTCACGAAGTTTGAGAGCATTTCAGTCACGTAACCTTCTTGACACCCTGAGTGAGACAATCCCAAACTGAAGTTCAGATCTAGACAATTTAAAATGAAGAGCTCATTAAAGCTGATGTCAAGGCTGGAAAGTGGTCTGTATTTCTGTGATATGGTATCTCTCACTGGAGAATTTCAAAGCAATTTTCTAATACATGTTAATGAGACCTCACAAAAATGCTATAAATACAATATCATGAGTATGTGACTCATGCAGCTTATTAATTTTACATCACCTACACCACTGTCTGAACAAGAGTGACAGAGCAGCATTCAGGAAAATTCCTCTGTATAACTCAGCCAAAATAAGCAATACCTGTGACTTCAGGGGTCAACCTGCCACAAGGATGATTCTAGTTAGAGAGATTCAAAGTGAGACTTGTTCCCTGCTTACCACAACCCTCACTGCATGATTGTCTTGCAAAGAAACAACAATACAGTTCTCTTGCCAAAAATGTAGAGCATTCTTTAAACAGGAAAACAAACTCTAAAGCAATAGCAACTCCTATGCTAATTATACCATACAAGCCAATGGTTTATAGCAGGTTGTAAGGAAGAGAAAAAACTTTCCTAGAGGATGGATGTGGATCCAAAAGTTATAGATCCTCTGTGGGACTTGATTTTAATTATAAAGCAGAAGAAAAGGCAATATGTACTCTTAAATTTACCTATGCCCTTAACTAAAAGTAATTTTTACTTCACTTAATTAACTGTTAATACTGTGTTGTGGAAAAGCCCTTAGTAATTTCAAAGTGTTCGCTCTACTCCTGTGGCAATTACCCATTAAGAGACTCTACAGAAAGAGTAATAATGAAGACACATGAAGGAATTGTTTGCATGGTACTTTACAGGAACTGTGAGCCAGACAGACAGTATTAAATTGAGATAAATAAGATGAAACGGTCATATATGTTGATGAGAGATCAAGTATATTAGCATAGGGTTGGCTTCCTGCTAGCTTAGAGGATCGGAATGTGATGTTAATCTGTATGTGAACTAGCATAAGCTAAATGAATGGTTAAAGACTCTACAGAGGATAGATAATAAAGCTGAAACCATGCTAACTAGATTTATTTAGTCCAGTCTCAGTGGAATCCAAAATTTGGATCAAGTTCCCCACTTGAGAAAGAGAGACCACTGAGTGGGATGAAAGGAAAGTCCCCTTAACTGCACTACTCTCCCAAAGAAAAGAAAGGAGGTGGAAGAAGAGAGGAAGATGCCTCCTATCATCCAAATGTAAGAAAGGACAGAGATAACAGCTTTTTAGACTTTGGTTGAACCACAGCAGTTTTAGCTTTGGACATCAAAACATGACTGGACATCAACAGAATAAGAATATAAAATTGCAAATATATTGTTTCCCTTTTTATATTTTGGTGGCTCAGTGTTGTTAATACTAATTAAAGCCTTCTAACCTATGAAATTAGTAAACAATAAAAATCCGTGAGAATGCCACTCTTTCCACACTGAAACCCAGACTTGTGTCTTGTCTTTGTGAACAGTTCCTCTCTAAACCTGACTCTAAACAACTCCAAACTTCTCAATATATACAAAACAAAGAGCAGATTCTGTAGCTACAATCTACCTCTGAACTCTAAGCCATCCATAATCACTAGAAATTTCATTCTGTAAATTGCTATGATTGCTCAGAATTCAAGCCTGCAAATATTTAAATGGAAAAATACCTGCTCCCTGCCTTTGACAATTCAAAAAAAACACCCCGAAGCTTAAATCGAGTGATGCCCTTAAGCCTTTCCTGTACTAATGAAAGACTTTGTAATTTAAAATATTTCTATTTTAGTCAGTTTAACCTCATCTGTTGTACTGTAAACACTCAGCATGGATGTATTCTGTTTCTTTGCACTAGAATGACTGAGAGACAGCCTGAGAGTTATCATTGTATACTGAGGTCGGTCAGTCACAGGCTGTCTGAGACATGGCCAATTCTACAGGCTGAAAGGGTTCCTGAAAGGATTTATCACTGTTTGTAGTAGGGTACAATTTGGAAAAAGCAGTGCTCTTGTGAAACACTTGATGAAGTTAAAATTGAAATGGCCCCTATTCTCAAGAGTCAATAACTTTCTAGGGGAAAGATATCACCTTAGGACCCTACTGTATTTCAGAGGAGGAAAGAAAAGGACAGTTCTGGGTTAAGAAGACAGGGACAGGAGGTAGAAAATCTTATGTTGTGGGAAGAGTAACTTATTCCTTTGACCTGCAGAAGGTTGGGTGAAGCTGTGCAGTGGTCTGCTAAGTGAGTCTAGCCATTTCAGAACTTAAGACTCCCATTTTCAAGAGCAGAGGCTCCAAATTTGGTACTTTACGTTAATGGTATCTGCAAGAGGGTTCTATGATTTATATGTACTTTAAGTTAGCTGACGACCCTGAGCTGTATCTGTTACAGTCCAAATGGTGTATGGGTATCATTCATTACATAAATGAGGTTTGAAACGAACGTAACTGTTTACTCTGAAGACATCCGTTTAGTGAGTTGGCATTTCTTCATTATCCAAAATACATAATTGTCCATGTAATTCCTTCAGCAAGTTAACTGCACACAGTCTTGCTCCTCAAAGAAAATTATCTGTCAACCTCACATAATTATTATGCATCAGTCTCAGTTAATACTCATTCATGCTATTGCATATGTAGCATGAATTGTATTGAACAGTGTTGCAACTGGACCCAAATAAGAGTAAGGTGAGCACCTTTTAAAAAAAAACCACTACAACAATGATTTTTTACAATAAAACTACAAACATGACTCTTGATCAAATCAATGAAGAACTACTATTGCATGTGATGGGGTGCTCAGTACACAAGAGGGAGGAAAACTCTTGGTGTGGAGAGCCTTAAGACCACAGTTCCATTTCTTCAGGTGCTGGGCACAACCAAGCCTTGTCTCCCACCTCTAGACTCCCCAAAGCAGAAACAGTCCCCTTCTGTCACAGAACTGAGGGTTGCTGTGGTGCCAGCCATGGTCAATTGTGGGAGCTGATAGCAGCCTAGAGGGCCCTGTGGTGCCTGGGCAATGACAGCTGCAGTGCTCTCCCACCTTGGTCTGCTCCCCTCTCTTTGCATGGTCAGGTTTACCTGATCACTAACTCCACACCTTCCTGGAGTGGGGGTTAGCATGCTCAGGGCTGCTAGTAGCACCTGAGGCAGTTGCTTGTAAGTGACTGCAGCACAGAGTACTCTATTTTTCAGAAAGAATCATACCTGCCTGTAGGTGAATTCACAGCAATGCTCACCTATGCTTATTTCACCATGAATGGTGCTCTGGTAGTAAAAGTATTATATTTGAGCCCTGTGGTTCCCTTATATCCTGCTTGTTAAAGCTGCAATGGTCCCCTTACAGCTTTGCAGTGAGCTACAGTCCATTAATAATTATTAAAATATACCATGAGGTCCCAAAAATTCTGAATCCTTTGCTGTTCCTCGCACTTATTTCTTCATTTCCACTCTCATTCAGGCATTTGCACCATCCAAAAATAGTGGAAAAAATGTATACTCCAATACTTGGGAATAGATACAGCTACATCCCTTTTGCACACCCATTGTTATTAGGGTGAAAGGTAATGATAAATCAGGGTAGTAACATTCACTTCTGCCAGGAAAGATTCCCTTTTCAGAAGAGATGGGAGGATGCAATTCTGCAGCTTGAAGTGTATTTTGCATTTTGCACTAAACTGATCAAATTCATTCTACTTTCCCTGGATACAGGCTTTTCACTTTAACGGAGTTTGCTGCAAGTGCATCTGTAGAGTTTTATTGTGCAAAGGGATTCAGTTCTGACAGGAAGCATTTTCTGCCACATCTGAGGCTGAGGTACAGATCTTAGGGGAAATTCTTGAAGGGTGGAATTGACATTGCCCTTAGATCACATACAAGATAATACGTCAGGCTTGTTGTTTACTGTCATTTCCAATTTATCCCATGTGACACTCAATTTATCCTATGTGACACAGCACAAAACAACATGTATCACAAAAGAAAGAAAAGTATGAAACAGAGTGCGTGATACAACCTAGCAAATCTGTCAAGAACATCATGTATACATGTGTGTGTGTACATGCCACAAAGAGCATTTAAATGACTAGTTCAAAATAAATGCAAACCCCCAAGCCCAAAAAACATGACAGAAGAAGGTCTTACCAGCTAAAAATACAGGTTCTGTGGCTAAAAAGGGTAAAATAACAAGCTAGGTCAGGTTTTGCCTTGGTGACTGCACTCAGCACTTCTGAACCTTTTTATTCCTGATCCTTACATATCCTCATGTTCCAGCTTAAAAAAAAAAAAAATGCAGACTCTGTGTGACTCTGGTTCCCATACCTTTTGGTTAACTAAATAAGGTACTTTGACACCCAAATGCTTCATAGCACTGTAATGCACTTATAGAGAAAAATACTCCGCAGTGCAGTCTGTATTCAGAAGGGAACGTACATCCCCAGAACACAGATCCAACCCAGTCAAGCTCTTTATGATCATGAAAGCATCCAAAAAAGGTAGGGAGTATGAAGTAACTTGAACAAAGGTGCATTATACAGGTAAAGGCACTAAGCGTAATGAACTCAATTGCAAAGCTTGTAATATTTTATGCTCTGTGCAGGGACTAAATAGGACGATCTAAATTAAGTGATTGTATTGAGGTTAGCATAAATCAGTGCTTCTAGGGACTGCTGTCTTCTTGTCATATTCCTCAGAGGACTAAAAGGAACACCTCCCTGCCAATTTCACTTCCCCTGTAGACATCATATTTCTGTAACCATCATGGAAAGCAGATACCATCAGGCTGCAGCAAATCTAGACCAGTATTTCTCTTTTAGTGGATGAGAAAAGAAGGCAACCAAAATTTGGTTGATAAGACAGCTCAGCACTCAGCACCTAGGTGAATCAGTCAAGGTCATTAGAGCCTCCATGGGTCAGTTAGAGACCAGCATTAACTGTTACTTCAAAACCCAGCTCCTTTTTCACAAGATGTCAGTAAGTTACAATAGAAGGTTTCAAAAAGGAAAAGTCAATACAGATAAACTGTTATTTCTCCAAATCTGAACAACAGACTGCCTAGAAGACAATGACAGGACAGCACTATAATATCAGCTGCCACATCATAATTCTCTGTGCTCTCTAAGCAAGTTCAAGGAAACATCTACTGTGATTTTGTACAGTAATTCAACATCCTATTTCTTTATGGAATTTCTTTAAAGTGGTCTAATTATTCTTGATAGGAAATACATAGTTTCCAATTTTTTATTCATGGCCCAGGAGATGGTTCCCTGAAGAGAAAGATTTGAGATTTGCAGCTTTTTATATCATCTCTAATTATACAAAAAAGACACCTGTCACCTGAGTAGGAGATATCCAGAAGAATAAGCACATGGAAGAATTGTGGTATTTTTGTACTTTGAGTTAAAGAAATAAAATATTTGGAAAGAAATTAGTTGATGAGGTGTTTAGATTAGACTCACAAAGTGTCTGTTTGATGCCCACTGAAAAGTTAACACCACTTTCTCATCAGTGAAACCTTATACACTTCAGCAAGTATAACCAAATGATAATTAGCTTTCCATGGTCCATCAACAAGAATAGTAAACAAAAAAACACATCTTCAGAAAAGAGTTGCCAAATACTGACATTCAACATTTTCTATCTTCTCCCAGAAATGAAAACCAGTTTTTCACACTTGGAGGAAAAAAGTTTTGCTTTTAAAGGGGAAATACATAGTTTATTAGTCTTAAAAAAACCCAATCAAACACCCCCTTCTTTCAAACTGCACAAGTTGTAGAATTCTAAGTCTATTTAAGCAAAGCTGATGAAGAATGAAAAGCTATTGATTGTTGAGCATATTTCCTCATAAAAATAAACACAAAAATGTTTTGAAAATCTCAGGGGAAAGTAGGTGTTACATCTCAATTTCAAAAGCCACCAAGAATACAGAAAACTGGGGGGTTATTTTGTTTTTGTAACTATGTTCACACTACTAAGCTATGTAACTGCCAAACCACAGATTTTGTGCAAAAACTCTAGAGCAGAATGAATAATGAAAATAGCATTGGCCAAATTATTTAATGCCATCTGCTCTTTTTACATCACTCCAACTGGACAAAGATCGAGGAAGGTTGCAGGATTTTCCAGAAAGCCAACATGAGCAGTTTACCTCTGCCCTTCCTGTGGCTGCTGTCATGCCCCGATGGAGCCAGGGCAAGGGGCATGGCAACGCTGTACCCCAGAGTGTCTGTCTTGAGCACTATGTGTGGAGAATGTTAAGCTGGAGGTACCCTTACCCCCCCATTAAGAACATCTGCACAGAAACTGTCAGCCTCCGGCCTGGACAGACACACACTCTCCTGGGTGGAGAACTGGTTGGCTGGTCGGGCCCATGGAGTGGTGGTAAATAGAGTTAAATCCAGCTGGAGGCCAGTCACAAGTGGGGTCCCCCAGGGCTCAGTGCTGGGTCCAGCCCTGTTCAATGTCTTCATCAATGACCTGGATGAAGGCATTGAGTGCACCCTTAGCAAGTTGGCAGATGACACTAAGCTGNTTCTGTGATTCTGTGACCACCACAGACTCAGGGAACTCATTGTAGTGTCACATGCCTTCTTCCCATTAACCAGTACCTAAAATGCTGGCCCCATTGTTTTGGCAAACTATAAGGGGTCCAAGATGACATTTATTGGACAGGATCTGGAGTAACTGCTCCTTGCAGAACAGATGGACTACCTCATGCCTTGCTTTTCTGGCCAAGCTCCTTCCCCTGTGTTAGAAAAAAAGGAGCCTTTCCATAATTCCTTATCTTTCCCATTATCTTATCCTGCTGCTGAGCTCAAAATAGCAGGTGACATATTGTGGAGATGGCTTTTAGAAATATTGCAGTTGTTCATCTGCTATAAATCACTGCTTCATTACCTTCAGTGGAATATGCTGAGGGGTCTGATTCTGCATGCTGCACTTTAGCGCTGTGTTGTTGTCAATGTCTCTGCAGAAAAACTACTGATTTTCGATTTGTAATTTAAATTAATGAAGAACGAATGCTATTATTTCTGCCACAGAAAAGGAGCTCCCCATACAGCAAGTAAAAATAATGATCCAAGCTTTCTTTTCAGCTGTAACTCTTCAACAGTTTCACAAAGGAAGAAAGTAGTATTATCCTGCTCCACAACTTAAGGCACAAAAAGGGACATGCAACCAGCAGAGCTAGTGCAGATCCAGGAATAGGTTCTCATAACAGGCAAGAAAATAGATATCTTCAAGGATTTGACACAGATTATAAACCTACAGAAAAAAAATATTCAGAAAAGTCAGGAACTGGAGGCCTTAAATCCAAATAAAGCAAAGTGATCATAATGATCTTATGGCAAAGAGGGATGAGTTTACACGTTTCTAAATATTTTCCAGGGGAGCAGGATTATCTTTTACTGTGAGCTAACATATTCCCTGCACTTATCAATGTGGATTCATCTAAAACCAAATAAACTTGCCTCACTCTTGACAAAGCAGCCCAGGACAAAAAAAAAAGTACATATGAAATTGGCTCTATGACCTTATTTCAGAAAATGAGTAAAGCGCAGCCATAAAGAGCCAGCAGCACAGTGCCAGCACACACATTTATACTTACATTGGATAAAAAACCCATAAAAAGACCCCTAATGTAATTACTGCAGAGAGTTACAAGAGGTATTACCACTTCCAGCTTGGCAAAACTTCAAGGAAGAATCTGGTCTGAACTTGACCCTCGATTTCAAAGCTCATATGCATTGCCAAACTCTCTACCCTGGTCCACAGGGCAAGATGCAGAATGCTTCCAAGGCCCCAGGCTGCAGAGGTCCCATGCGGCTGCAGCTCCCCTGGGTCTGCTGTGCTCAGGGCCCTTAGCTCCCCTGAACATCCCATTCTGAGAAAAATCATGGCCCATTCAGCATTCCCCATATCTCAAAAAAAGCCCTCAGTAACCTCTCATTTAGTCTCATGACCCCTTAAAGTACTGTGTATAGATAAAAGGGTTTTTTTCATTTTAGGACTATGCATACATTTTTTTCCCCCTAAACTGAAAGCCATCTGGATTAAAATCTTCTGGTTGTAGCTGCCAATGAAATGTAATTAGCACTATTAAAGTGTGACAGGTAGTCCCTGAAGAATTAGCCCTTTCCAGTGATGAGTGACAATATGTGTATTTATGGGCACAAGAGAATTCTGGATAAAACTGCCATAATTTAACTGTCCAGTTATTAAGGCAATCTATATGGCAAAGAGGAAGAAGTTTATGGCACTTAAAAAAAACACACCAAAACCTAATACCAACCAAACCCCCAAAACTATGCTGGTATAATGCTTAAAATGGCAAAATGAGAGTCTGTGTTTGGTTTGTTAACAGAGATATATATAAGACACCATTCATCAGTTTCTCTCTCATAACCACTAGAGTGCAAAGATTAACTCAAGGCTTTAAAATAATACAATAAACTTTATTTGGGGGGGCTACATTCCTGCACAAGTTCATACAGGGAGTTAATTTAGGGAGTTCCAGGCATAGTTGGCAAGAGTCTAGATAACTGTTTACAACCCAAGCTTAAACATAGCATCTTGTCTAAACTTTTATAAACAAATCCTAGTCCAATCAATTCTCTGGCTCAACCTAATAAACGATTAAATAGTCTTTATTTTAAACCCACCCAGAAACTAGGTGTTTTCAAACAGCTCTTCTCATGTATTCTCAGTAATGGGGTTGGCACCAAGACACCCAAAAGCATACCAGCTTCATCACGTCTCCTAGAAGCTGACCCTTTGCGCTTCCTCTGACCTGGTTTTGAGTAAAACTTCATTTCTTTCCTCCTCAGTTTCAGTTTGTCACTTCTGGTTTACATTTTAGTCAAGCCTCCAAAATGCAAGCACTGAAACCATCCACATCCATGCTACCTAAATATATACGCTTCAGTGCATTTGAAGTAGGAATCTGAACATTGCTTTGGTCAAATAAAACATGCATCTATTTAAGTCTCAAACAGGAATTGTTTTAAAAAACGTGAGGATTACAAACACCAGTGTATTTATCCATCACCCTCCAGCACACTGCACAAAACCAGAGATTCGCTAATTATCTTTTGGAAGTGAGCTTGGCTACTCCAGCTTTGATGCTCTGCTCTGCAATTAAATGTATTCCGGCAGCCACATGGGGGAGAAGGAAAAAATACAGCTTCCAGTTTTGCAATGACCTACTTATGGCATTAAAGCACTGAGGAGGAGGGGGGAAAGCTGGAGGGGAGAGTAGAGGTCTAAGTACAGCTTAATGCAAGCTGACACTTATCTGTGCTTCAGTCTATGCAGCAATCAGTATCAGATATGACTTCACATCCTGCAGAAAACATTGGTAAAATAAGGAAAGTTAATGAGAAGAAGAAATTACTACAAGACTTTGGTTCTCAAAACCTACAGCTGTTTTAATATCCCAGTCCTTTTCTGCTTACTTTTCCATGCCCCATAACTAAAGTTTGCTCCTAAAGTTTGTGTTAAATTCATGATATCATTCAAGGTAGAGGAACCACTGTACAGTCACAGGCTCTCTGTTGCAGACAACATACTGTCTAGCTAGACAACTACAGAGATGCTCAATCAATAAAGCAGGGCAAATGAAGATGATCTGATTTATTTAGCATCACTAAGCTAACTCAATGCCTGAGCTACAAATTGGCTCTAGACCTTCTTGTCATTCCTTAAGACCTCAAACAACTTCTCCCACCTGGATTGTCTTAAAGATTTAAGGTAATTAAACAGAATCATTAGAGAAGGGCATCGATCATGGCAACATTTTTGCATTCTGTCAGGGATCCGAGAAGGCACTGGATTTTTTAAGCACAGGATGTATTTTGGGGTACAGTTTCCATTTACAATATCCTACTGTCCCGGTTTATGGAACAGATAATTTAATTCCTGGATTTCACACTAATCACAGTGTTTATTTGTGTTATAGTCCAATGGAAGCCACACTCAACAATCCTACAGCTGGACTCTACCAAAATGCCATATACTTGCAGCATGTGAAATGTCTATCATTTAAACATCACAGCAAATGTTTGAAAGCTTAATTGAAAGATTTGAGCCAAACATATCAATAAGCACTTAAAAATCTGTTCATTCATTTGTAGCCTTCTGTAAAATACAATATGAAATAAAGGAAATTCCTTTAACTTATGTTGGAGTAATTGTGTGCATTTTTTTTTTAATTTTTTGCTGGTGTCATATGAAATATTAACCTTCAGTTCCATTTCCAAAACTTCACAAATACATTGGAAATATCAAACATAGATGTGCAATGGATACCCTGGAATACAACAGGTAAGAAGACAGACAGAAAGACAGAAACAAAAAGTAAATGAGAATATGTTTTTTCATCCTTTCAGCTCCCACTCTGATGATGAGCAGCGTCCAGCATTGCCATCTACCCCAGTCAGAGGAGTTTCAGCATGAATTATTAGCTTCCTTCAGTGTTCTTTAGCTCAGTAGCCATATTGCTTAAAGGAAGCATTCACATTTGTGGAATTTACTAATCCTCTTCTAAAGCTATCACAGAAATTGGCTGCTCTCCCTTTCCCCAACTACTTCTGAGTCACACCACCTAAGGCTGTGAGCTTGTCATATCTGATAACTGAGGCAGGGTCAGACACGGTCAGTACTTTAACAAGAGACAGCCAGAAAGAGGTGAGATGCTATGGAGACGATGCCAGTTAATCAATGGATAGCAAATTACACTTTGCATTATTCTGCACAGAGCGTCATCGTTCCTTCAGTACAGTCAGTTGTGATATAATTGCCATTGAGCTGGAAACGAAGAGAAATAACTGTTTCTACTTGAAATGACAGTCAGAATATAATAATTTAATGAACAGCTATAAGTTAGTCAAAATCGCTATGATCTATTGCAATGGATACATTCCTGAATTAATGTCTTGCAAGAGAGTTGGCAAAAAAAAAAAAATCTCCATTCAAATCACTACTAAAATCCCATTGCTTAGTCAGAGGTTTCATTTAGCATTGTGTCCACACACATGACTGCATTATCATGGAGACAGAGGAATTCTAATCTCAAATTTACTCAGCCTGTAGCATGTCATTGGATAAACAGGGACCTGCTACAGTTGGCCAAACGCACCCATGTTACAAATCTTTGGGCCTCCAAAATCCAACTGTTAAAATTAGTGAGTAATTGAGAACATGGGGCAAAAGTTGATGCTCTGCTGACTTCCTTAAGTGTCTCTCCCTTTTAGTAGTTCTCTGTAAATGTCAATACATCTGCTTTTCTACAGTTTTGAAAGGAGGAAGCATGCCCTGCAGAGGAGGAATATTATTTCCTTGTTGTTTCCTTGCTGTGTATCCAAGATCCTGTCACAGGCTGTCTGATAACACTTTGGTGTCCCAATTTATCCATCAGTACTGTAAATTAATGTACTTTTGCCTTGCAGTGACATTAAGCCTCAACAGTTGTAAAAACTTTGCAACGCTTGGATGAAAAACATCATCTAAAGCACACTGTATAATTAATGTGACTGCACAGACTTTTCCTTCTTTTTAAGCAGCTTCTTCAAAAGCATTTTGAAGCATCATCTAAATCCTTTTTTCTTTTCATATCAAGATGATTGATTGCATATTTAAAAGTATTAATTGCTTCTATGATAAGTTTTTTTACAAAAACCCTTAAAGCTTCAACATACTAGGAAGAAACATTGTAATTGCACAAATAACTTAAAATGCTCTTATATTTTCAGTGGTCCTCAATACATTCACACAATAAAGAGATTGCTATAGATGAGCTGTACGGTATTTACTTAGAAAAGGCTGCTTAAGGGTAATGGACTAATAATAAGTAACTTGTAGAACATTGTGCATGAACTATAAAGAGCATTCAGAACAACTGATCTCATTCCTTGGTTTAATTATTCAGTTCTTTTTAGTATGTGTCTGGTATATTTGCTTCGGATCTCGAGAGGGTATTGACCAGGTTTTCTGAAGTCTTCTGCATTATTTATCTCTTCCTACCATAAGGGGTCTGATAGGCATACTGTTTCAATAATTAAATGTCAACAATTCATGCTGTTGGCCAAAACCCAGAGGACCTTCATAAATAAATAATAACGTCTTGCATTTTTATAGCTTCTTTCATTCAAGGGTCTCAAAGTACTCTGCGAACATTCGTTAAGACACACACCACCATCCCATAGCCTTGTAAGGTAATACAGAATTATTCTGCTCTCAATTTTTCACAACTAGGAAATCCAGCATCAGGAGATGGATCAGTTAGTCCAAGGTCACAACTAAAGCCAATGGTCGAGGTGGAGGTAGAGCCTGTACTGAGAGCCTCTTCTGCCAGTTCCCCTTGCCAGGCTCTGTGCTGCAGCGGAACCAGATGTGGCTCCAGGGACCTCAGTGAAGTCACAGCCGTATAAAAACAATTAACATGGGGCAGGGCAGAGTAGAGTAGGGGCAAATCAGCATCTGCCCTACTCTTGATTTTTGTTTTAAACATGTTTCATTATCACATTGTCAAAAAAGATGAGGGAAATCAATACTGTGTGGTCCACCCACCCGTCCCAGCACTGCTATTTCTCTGCTACTAATTGTGGTTCTAAAGACAGCAGTGATTTCAGTCAAAGAAAGGAAATATTTGATATCTTGTTTCCAACGTAAACCATGAAAATCTTCATTAAAAAACATACATCTATGTTTTGTTCACCATTCTTCAGTTGTTTTTGTTAGCACCATTCTCTGTGACCCCTTTTTAACTCCATACTGATGAAAACAAGAATGATAATGATGTTACATATCTATAGTCACTTTCATCCCACTGACGTGTTGAGAGCAATGATGAGCACAGAAATAACATAAGAAGTTTTCAACATCTTTTTCTGGAATCAGAACTGTGTTTCTGAGAAGAGAAAGGCCTAGCCTGAAAGCTGAGTGCATACCAATCACACTGCTTGCTCAGGCAGTTTTCAGCCACTAATTCTACTTCCAGACCTCCAAAGAGATGAGAAAAAACCACATGTATCCCAACAATCAAAACAAACCTCTCATTAAGAATCTCACAAGAAATATCAAGCTCAAAAAATCTCCAGCACCATGCTCCGCTGTAGTTTCTTTCTGGTTTGAATGCAATACCCAGATAAATGCAATGCCAACACTATGTATTTTTTGAGAAAGAAACCAATATACAAAGGTGGTTTCACTCGGAAATAGCACTTCAAGATCCTCGACACTACATTGATTTCAGAGGCATGTCCATGTTTTCCACCTCTTACCCAAACCATCACTGTTTACATACTTACACATATACCTGTATATACTGTATGAACATGCTGTGTACAGAAACATAGCATAACAGCCTCAGATTGGTAAGGTGGTTTAGACTGACCAACTCTGAGCAGAAGTTATCCCTTAACTTATCAGATGCTTGAATGTATATAACTGTTCCCAATGTGCCTTCCTGAAATTCTGCCCTTGAACTTACAGCTGTTATTACAGCGAGGAGTATTTACTAATTTTCAAGAACAAATATCAATTGTTTAACATTGCAGCACATTTCACAGCTGTGTATTAAGACACAGACCATCCACGTCTTTTTGTGTGTGTGTGATTTTCAAATAAATGGACAAATTTGCTCTTTGTTGATGAGGAATGTCAGGGGCTGTGATGAGAAAATGATGATGAAACAGATTTCAGTGGTACTATGATGGGTCAAAATACACACACTGTCCTATCTGAACTTGAGCAATGATCACCACCAGTAAGAAAAAAATACTACCAAATTTTAACAATATAAGGACATATTGAAGATTATATTTAAAGTTTTTAAGGATATATAATTCAATGAGTAAAAAATAAAAACATCTATTTTATGCATTGTGAAAATCAGTTTAAATAAAATCAATTAAAAGTAGGATAGATGATGCTTTAATAATAGTAATTCACTCTTTTCTCCATGTCTGTGCTATTCCTTTGCTTCTTGAATCTTCTTTTGACTGAGCTTTATGTCTCCTTTTAGCTCCCTTTACCTCACAGAAGTGTAAATTTGGAGCAATTTTGGGAAAGTGGATGTTCTTTTAACTATCATACTTCTGTATTAACTGCATAGTTTCTAAGTCGTCCTCGCCCACATTTTTCTCATTAAGTCATCCAACCCATAAGCTAATCTTACTGGTTGTTTTGGCTTCAGCTATGTAAGATACTGAGTTCTGGAATACAATTATGAAAAGACAGGAGACCATAAGTAGTCAACTGTCTGGCAGCGATGGTGGCAATATGGTGGATGTTTAAAGACTTTTTTTACCAGTTGTGCAACAAATAATTGATTTGTAAACTCACTGGACTTACTTCATCCAGATGCATACACAGGACTCAGGGGTGCCCTCTAACTGAATTTAGACTCATATGTGATACTCTGCCACAATAACGTCTGTTCTTGTTGTCCAACTAAAATTGTTTCTCAGCTTTCTATATAATTGCAACAAACGATCCCATCACAGCCCTTACAACCTAGTATAAGGTCATCTGAAAGGGAAAAATGATATTGATACAGGTTGAAGTGACCATTAAAACAAGAGGGAACATATTTTGAAAGTCGTATCACTCTCTGAATTTAGATTCATAAGGGACTTCTGGACAGGTTCTCTAAAAGCCTCAGCAAATATAGTCAAGGTCCTGAATCTTACTGTTTACACAAGATACTACTTCCCTGCATATCTTCTCCTTAGAAGATTGCTTCACCAAGCAAAAATATGGAGTACAATTGAGTTCTGCCGTGATCAAGGACAATAGGGGTATATGCTTTGTTGGACTGTTACCTGAAATAGTTTCACATTACTTTATCATAGAAATCTGTATATGAGTGTGTGTGCGTGTGCACATGTGAGTGTGTGTACTTGTGCATGTGTGTCTAGCAAACCGGTAAATGAATCATTCTGACAGAAGAAAGTCTACTTCAGAAGATTAGAGTATTGTCTCAGGTCAGCAAGCTCCTTAATGATGGATGCTTAAATACTACTACTGAAACACACTTTCATCCACTTTTTATATTCCTCTGAATACTCTCTGCTTTCTATGTCACCTCAAGAACCACCAAGCAGCACAAGACAAATATAGATTATTTTCAAAGCAGGTACTTTTGATCCCATGTCACTCCTCTATTAAAATGACATTTTGTGCTACACAGAGTGACCGATGCAGAAGTTATTTAATGTGATGGATGTTAGAGCAAGAAGGCAATAGATGCTTGCTGCATCATTATTCAATAGGTAACACTTTAGCTGGCATTGGGAAAGCCACTCTCGCATAAGGGGTGCTACTGAAGTAACACTTTATTATGCTTTTAGAATACATCACCCCGCTTTACCATTCCCTCCCTCCCAGTAAGACTATATTAAATAGCAATAGTTATTGAAATAGCACACAATCCTATTTCCAATACTATCTATACAGTGGACTCTGTTTTCCCAGTTCTCCTCTCAATTTCTTTCCTACAGATCTAAAAAAAATAAGTGTCTGTACATGAAGTGAGCAAGATTCTCTCAGCTTTGACTATAAAATTTTACTTTTAGTGTGGAAAAAGGAAAACTCTGTCCTTACACAAGCTAGAGGTTTGTAGGTTGAGTCTACAGGTATTGCTGGAGCAATCCAAGGAGATTCTAGGCAGACTGAATATGCAAAATAAACAGCCATAAAGCTAAGATAACTCTCATTTCAGTTTTTAGATCTCTGCCTGTTGTCCTGTTCATTTCTCCCAGTGCATAATCTGGAAACTCTTCTAGATGAGCTAAACAAAAAATTCTAAATTAGGAGAAAAGACTGATCAAACTCTGAGCTTTATTCCATGTAAATCATTTCACAGATAGCAGTGGAATTAATTGCATGAATGCAGGCTACTTATATAGGGCTTTTACTTCCTGTATTGTCCTCTGGGAGGCATCTATACAAGATAGGAAAAAGTACAGCACCTGGGAAATGCAGCAGTGCCACCATATCAGAGCAGCACTTTGCAGAGTCTCATTAGAGCTGCTGAGAAGCAATTCATTCATATCTATTTCCCAGGTACTCCATATGGACATGGCTTCAACCACAGCCCACGCCCACTGAAATATAGACCTAATTGCTAATCCCAATTACTTTTTTTAATTGAAAAAGCTTGAGTCACTCGGGGTATGTCCACAGAGTTTTTTTGCAGACAGATGGGAAACAGGTTTGCCCGGGCTTTGGGTTGCCTGTGCATAGCCTAGCTTCATCCCAGAGCCACAGAGACACAGTTAACATGACCCTGCGCTTAAGCTAATCAAGCTCTGTCAAGAACTTTCCTCAAGCAACTTATTATCAGCCTACATGAGGACTGATCGTTTCCCTTCAGCTATTTTCTTCTGCTTTAGAAAGGCATCAAATTGAGCTGAGAAACTGGATTCTGGCAGCACATTTGGTAACTACGTTGATCTTCATCTTCTCTCAGACAAGAGCATAAGGCAGGCAGACCAGGTAGAGTGTGAAGGGTAAAGAATGCACAAATGGCAATGTTGCTGCATGGGTGTCAGACCTACATATAGGTGCAAGCAGGCAGTCCCTTTTCTCCCATTCTGGCAAGCGCAGGCCACAGCTGTGGCATGCTGCTGAGAAACCTCTGCCTCTTGCCATTGGTAGGAAAGACTGTTCCCTTTTTTTTCTCTGCGTGCAAGAAATATGCTGAGCTTGTAAAAAAAAAAATTGCACGATGAAGTCATAGAAAACTGGTTTTCAGCAAAGCATTGAAAACAAGCTGTCACTGACAGGGTATATCAGTTTACTTTAGTCACTTATAGGACAGCTTCTCACCTGCTGACTGCTTTATAAGGAGAGATGGGTCATCAATGCTAGGCCACTGATCCTTGACAGCCCTACTGCTGGGGCTAATTTTTTTTTACTTATCAGTGTAAATTTGATGAGATAGTTAGTATGTACCTGGATGCAGACAAGGAGCAATATTAAGCATAAGAAGCAGAAGCTTAAAGTCAGCATTGCACCTTTAGTGGCTTGTTTGATTGCAAGTCAAACAGATGAGATGAATCTTCCCAGGGACCTGATCAGTAGCAACAAAATACTTCTAACACAAACAATTGCATATCAACAGCCACTCTATGATGAGGACCCCAAGTGATAAATACACCCACAGGAATCCAAGGCTCATGCTGGTAGTCTTAAAAGTTCCCAGAGGTCTGATTATTTTGCAGCAATGTAGCAAGCCTTGTCAAGACTCATTGCTTAATCAATCTCTGCAGAATCATATGGCTAACTGGCCTTTCACTGACAGGATAACCAGCACCAGCCTGTGAGCTTTACTTCTGTCCAAATGTCATATGTTAACAGAGCAAATAAAGCATAATAGGCTATTACCAGTTCAATACCACCAGTCATTCAAATTTACAAGGTTTGCTAAGACAGAAGTAAAAAAGACAGGGATATATCTCCCAAGGAAAATCCTTCTTTTGATCATTTCTCTCCTAATGTACTTTTTTACCATGTATTTCTTTGCTTTGTAGCACTCCTTGACTCATGACAGCCTGTTTTACTAACTGTCATATTCTTAGATTTATTTTTGTACGGCAAGAAGGCAGCATTCTGGTTGCCTCTTCTGACCTTTCACATAACACAGGTCAGAGAACACCAACAAATTTCTTTTAAGTTAAGCCTAAAACAACTGCTTGTGCCATAACACACTTCTACACAGATTCCCAGTCTTAGCATCACCTCTATCAATTTTTCTTTGCCTTATAATATAGTAAACAAGAACATGTATAAAAGAGGTATTACTAAGTTAAAGACTTACAAGTGAGGAAGTTAACTACTTCCTTAAGTTGCTACAGAGCTTATTTACCCATAATGCATTTTTTTCATATTAAACTCAGCATCAAATCCTCTGATCTAACAGAATAAAAAATATGGAGATCAAAATGCTATGTAGTATCAGAAGTCTCTTTCCCAGGTTGGTTCTTCTAGACCATAATCAAATTGACTCCTTTCCTTCCCACGGATAAACTAACTAGATCAAACTTCTTTTTAATCTACAAGGAATGTTCCCCAAGCCTTGCATCACTTTCATACCTTTTTTCTTAAGCCTCTTCCAAATCTCTGGCAGCTTTTTTTGAAGACATATAAAAAACACAGCTTAGAAAGAGTCATAAAACCAGGCAGTTGCCTGTCATTACAGGATCCAGCAGAAACTGTTTTTTATTAGCCCAGAGGAAAAATTATTGGTGAAATTGCATTTGTTTGTAACAAGGGAACCCTAGAACCTTTAAAGGAGATCTCTGATAGAATTGAACCTAAACTACTCTGAGATAGCAGAAAGAGATCTAAGAAGAAAAGAAGTATGAAGAAAAGAATGTTTGTTTTGTGTAATATTCTCCTTTTCCCACATTTGCTGAAGGGTGAAAATCCATCTCTGGAGAAATTCAGAACTAGCAAGGACCACTTTGTTTAAAACACATACCAGCTGTTACTAAGGAGTGGAAATTGCCCCTTGCTATAATGCCTTTGGTGATGAATCTTCATTATTTTTTACAACTGTTAAACATAAATATGTCTTGCTTACAGGAAAGATTCAAAGCTGCTTGGCTGGAAGTGTATTTATAATAACGAGCAGGGAAATCCAATTTGATCTTCTTTTCCCTCTCAGACAGTCCAAAGAAAACAAGCCATGGGAAAGCTCCTAGAATTAACTTCATTGGGTAAAATCATCAACAATTTAAGGGAAAGTGAAAGTTTTGCATTCAGGCATGAGTAGCAATGGAGTCATCATAAAACATGGCCTTTATGTGACATGACATGTCTCACCACACTGTCCCCAGGGTCCAAGTATGCAAAGTTGCAACCAAGCACTACTACTTCAGTACTCTCAAAACAATACAAGGAAGGAGCTAGCACTCTGAATCATGTGCAATCAAGCACACGTCTCATTTTTAGCTTCTCCACAGGCTCCATGCATTTAAAATGACATCAAGACCCTGGTGACCCTCATGTCATGGACTGCAAAGACGATTTAAATCACCATGGTTTAGACTGGCAGTAACCAATGTTCTAGTTACATTGTGATAGTAACAAGAAGGCAAAAGACAAACAAGGGGACCTGGAAACTGTTCATTATAACAACTGAATAAAATTCTGTGCCTTCTCCCTCCTCTAAATTAGCTGAACTAAACCATCTGATGGACTATGGCAAGCTGTTATGGCCCTGGACAACATCATGATGTCAGCTACAATTACATAATTGCACTAAAAGTTAAGCTTTTGCTTAAAACGAGAGAAAAAAAGACTTCATAAACTCTCATTATTGGGAAATACTTTAGAATGTGACTAGAGAAAAAAATCAATGCAGTGCAAGCTATCTGAGTCTGCAGAGACCCTGAAATGACAGATCTCATGGCAATATTTAACCCAAGACTTATTGATCTGGAGGAATTTAATCAGCGCCATCATGTTCCCTCCTGTCTAATGAAAGCAATCCCTTTACCCAAAACACTGCTACCCTCACTGGATGACAGCAAGGCTGTCAGGATTCCATAGGAAGCAAAATGTTATACTGCACTTAACATTTTGGATAGCTTTCAGATAACTATCCCCAGTACAGTAAAGAGCCTTTTCATGAGATTTACATTATGTAGGTAGAACGGCATTCTTTTTTTTCTATCAGTAATGACTCCTCCATGATTAAGATGTAAAATCTACAGTGATAATTGCATATATAATCTCAGTTATTCTGCTGCAAGCATTTTGCTCTATTAAGAATCCAATTTCCAATAGTCTTGCGTTTGGGCAATTTTGTATCGGAGTATGTGCAAATTGGATTCAAAATTAGAGACAATGCAGACTAGTATGAAAAGAACTTCCTATGTCAAAAGAGCCACAGAATTACTATGCAAATGTTTCATAACCAAGAAAGTACAACTAGAAGTAGCTTATTGGTGTTGGTTATAAAAATCCACAGGGTTTTCAAGGCTTTTTTGTAAGGTGGGGTGGAGGGGAAAATATGAAATAAATTGAGATTTTTCAGGTGGCAAAGAAAACCTGCCTGTGCCAAGATCTCAGAAATAGCATTGAAATTTTAAAATGGCAGAAGGAGCTAGATTAATAATTTAGGATGTGAAGCAGGAGCAGATTCCATTTATTCTCAGTGCCATCCTCTCAGAATTCAGTTTGGGGCTCCTTGCTCATGCAGGATGCTCACTGCCATGACTACAGCAACAGACTCACAATTTGGACCATCAATATAAAGATGACCTCATTCACATTCACTGTTACTCTTGTTTTGCTAATGATAGAGCAGCACTTCCTTAGGTGGAAATTATTCTCCCTGAAAGAGGTTCATCTATCAATTACAGTTTATTATTCACTCTTTGTGATGTATCTAGCTACACGGAAAATTATTTTAAGGTTCTATCTATATCATGAAAAAAATTTACATATTTTTTATGCTGCAGCACACCACTCAATATTATTTTCTTTGAAACTATAAAATTTCACAGTAGGCTTTTACATTCTGGAGGAAGTTTGATGAATACTGCCCAGTAAGCATTCCACTAATGCTTTATTTTCTTTGCATTTCAGTGTGTACTGTATATGAATGAAATTCCCTTCTGAGTTATCATACTAGTATTTGCTGTTTTCCCTGCTTATATGAGGGGAAAAAAAGTCTTTAGCAGCTTCTCAGATACGAAAGTAAAATGTTGGCATCCATCCTTTGCTCATATTTGAAGTGAGAACTTTACCCTAAACACATGCTTGAGTAGTATAACTCCTCTAAGGCTTCCTGCCCAGTGTGGTATGATGTCTTTGAAAACTGACCCTCTCCTTAACCTTGGCATCTGAAAACATACCTAAATGATAAAAGAGAATGAGCATTACAAATTGTGACCTCCAAAGTCTAGTGCCCCCTACTTATCTACAGAAAGCAACTACAAATTCATGTTCTATGCATCATACCTAGAAGGGTTGTGCTGTGTGGTGTCTTGCAAGGCTAATTTGACCTACCTAGGTACGGATGAAGTACTCGTCATGACACCAGAACATTATCATCACTTTTCCTTTTAACTTAGATGCAATCACTTCTGATCATATCTGTATGCACACTGAAAGCCTGAGGAACGGTCAGGGACATTTTTCCATCCTTTCTCCCTGCTCAGAGATGCAGCATGTGGTCTCTCACGTGGGGAGACAGAGTAGCGTCTGGTGTCCTGCTGAGAACCCCTTCAGCAGCAGCTAGGCTCCTTTAATAGTGTTTATCTTGCTGAATTTATACATTCCTAATGCAAAATATCAAGGAGGTAGCTTCAGGCCAGTGATCACAGTAGGTGAGGAAACCCAGCCTACAGCTCCTCACCTTTCCACATGGTCTGAGAGGCAACACCACCCTACTCTGCAAGAAAATGAATATACATTGAATATACTTGCAAGTGCCATGAATTTCTCCATCAAACCAGTATCCTGCAATTTAAACACCAGTGGGATAGTCTATGCAGCAGCTGCCAAGCTGGAGGGAGGCAAGGTGACAGCATGGCAGCGCCGCCTCATACCCTGGCTCTGGATTCACGGTACTAGGAGGTGAAATGTCAGATCATTGCTGAACTGCCTCACTGCCAGCAGCCACACAGGACTGCAGCAAAGTGGTCCTGTCAATGGGAACTATCAAATTAATCTTCATAGACAACGAATGTCATTGCTGACACAGATGACTGTTTCTCTCAGCTGCACCAGCAGCTCCGCATGGGCAAGAATGCCCTAAGCAGAAATTACCTTGGACGTAAAATAAGCTGCTGTGAGGTTCCTAACCTTTTGAAGAAATGAGCACGGAAAGAAGGAGGGAGGAAAAGAGAATCACCCCTCCTGGCAGTAGGAGCAGGACTGTCCACATAAAGGCAAAGGGAGAAGGGCTGGGGAAGTGATTGCTCTAACACAGAAGCTGGGGATGCAACAGAGATGAAGACATCAGATACCACATACCTAACGACAAAGGATGATTAAATGCCAAAGCCAACAGGCCACAAGAGAGGTAAGAGTGCTTCTGGTAATAATGATATCCATCACTAAAATGCTAGTGTTTTCCAGCCTCCCCCACAGGACACGGTCAGCGGCAGAGGGGCAGCACAATGCAGTGGTGCCGCCACCAGGCAGGGGACACTGCAGTGTCAAACACAGGCAGTTTCGAACACTAACGCAGTGGCTACTGGCACTCCTACCCAGCTCCAGAGACTGCCACTGCAAAGTGGAAAACTGCACCTGGATATAAACATTGAAGGCCTTCTGAGACTCCTTCTTATACTGTAATTTTGCTGTGTTATTAGTAGTGGTAAATAGATGGCAGAACATAACCACAGAGACATAAATAAATTACTTTCATCTCTTTCAGAAGTTCAGCTCTCCAGTTCTCTTTCCATTCCTCACTCTTTCTCTCAGGAGTGAACAAGTATTAAGTTAAGTTTGGCATTGAAAGCAGCAAAAAAATGGTTTGTAATAACCCTCCTAATTTGCTTTCCTTCACAAGCACCTTGCACTAGCCATCCTGTTCCGTTGTTTGGGGATGACTACGAAGTTAAGAAAATACACACACATGCAAAGTCTCCAGCAATTACATGAGTAATACCTGCTTTTTAATGCAGTGTAGTGTAATTACCTTATTGTCAGCTCAACTTCATTCTGTGTGGAACAGCCGAAATCCCTAATTACCAACTGCAGCAGTGAAAGTCTCCAATTTGTTCACAAGGAAGCACTATCATTAACCCAATTCATTATGTGCTGCTTGTCAGGTTTAGGTCTATGGAAATTTCACCTGCATTTTTAGGTTTCCTTCTATGGAAGTAAAAACACCACAGTCTGGATAAAATACTGAATAAATCCCACTCTTCAAGGTCAAAACCCAACAAGCTGATCTAGGCAAGAATCCCACTGAAGCCAAACTGGACATGAAAGACTTGCCGACTGATTTCAGAATTTAGCCATATATAATGAGAAGTACCATTTTCTTTATCAGCAAGGGGCAGAGTTTGGAATATTTCACATATCAGATTGAGAACCTAAGGGGTCAGGTCCATCTAGGGTATAATAAAAGCAATGATCCAAATCATAGCACAGTGTTTTACTTTTCAAGAGTGGTTGCCATGAGTTGCCAAAGTGCCTTGAGCAAAGAACATGCTCGTGGTCAAAAAGCATGCAACTTTCCACAGCCAACTGTGTGCCCAGACCAAAATCTCAGCCAGATTTCCATTTATATATCTATATTCTGTCCAACAAGCATCCTATGCAAGAAGCCGAGGACAGAAAATGCATGCAATATAAACTAAGTGCTGTAATAACTGAACTGCATGTCTCTGCTTACCATCTGTACTTCTCTTCCCAAGCAAAGGACTGGTTTCAGAGTGCCTTTGCGTGAGGTCCTGTGTCAGGTACTGCCATAAAACAAGTAACGTCTCAGTAACAATTGCTTTGCTGTAGTTAATGTGAAACTTTTAACAGAAAGAAATTGAGATCACCGCTCACCAGAGTAATGGGTGAATTTCAGAGGGACAAACATCTTACAATTTTTTCCAGGGCATATTTAGTTTAGGAAAATAAATTAAAAACAAAGTGTCACCAAAGCTATTCCATGTTACAGCAGATATCTAAAGTTCCCTAGAAAGTGGCTTGCAGAATAATGGGTTTTAGTCAATGCAGGAAAATATTTTGTAGAAAGCGAATTTTGAATGAAAGTAGTTGAATCATAAAACTGACTAAAAGCTGTGTAGATGTTTTCAGATGAAACATGGATAGGAACTCACAATCAAGGTAACTAGTTGGACTTTGATATTAAAAAAAACAGGCATTAAGACACCTCTGGACTATCGGCATAAGCCCCATAGTGCAGCTAGCGATATTTACTTGGGTACCATCACACATTCATCTATCAAGAAGTCTATGTGTACTTTGTGAATTGGCGAATGACAAACGTATGTATTTCTTCTGCAAACAGTAGGTAATGTACCCCTAGAATAGCCAGGGATTAGGTTCATGTTCTTTAGTTTTTGCAGGCTTGCTTTGTGCTGCTTCATAGCAAATGCATTTCAGAAATCAGCACATTGATCTGGATATGATACCTGCAGATACTGAGCATTCAAAGAATTTCTGATTATTCTGTGTAGAAGTTCCAAGCAAACTCAAGAACTTGTGAGTCAATTATTTCTCTGCCAGGAACTCTATCATAACATCAGCCTGTCAGACATCCACAGAAGGTGATACTAATAAATTTTTTTTTTTTTGTGAACGAACCTACTTCCTCCCCTTTTCCAGAAACTCAACGTTGAAATAAAGCAAGTGACAAAATTTTTAGTAACGTCTTGGCAGATTTAATTAAGGAAACTCCATTTTATTGCAGAAAGGCTGTCCTACTTAATCTCCCACTCACAGTTTTCCTTCTCATTGCATTTTTGTGCAATTAAAAAAAAGACAAATGGAATGCCAATTAACTGCCTTTTGAAACAGCCGCCACCCTTTCTGAAACCTGTTTAAAAATGCATGAACTGACACATTTGCAAACTAATTTCAGTGTTTCTGCAGTGGCCCGGATTGCCTTGCGTTCTAGGCTGCTGCCTCAGGAAAGCAGAGAACACGAGCTTCTCTCAACCTCTGTCTCACAGTACCGTGAATCAGAAGAAAGGGAGTGGGGGTCCTAAAATAGGTGCTAAGGCAAGAAGGTGCAGTGCACTTCAGTTTTTCAGTGCCTAGGAGAAAGAAGAGAGACTTCGTCTCCTATTTTTTCAGGGGCCCTATTTGTTATTTATTTGCACTAATTCACCCCATACAGAAACTCCTCAGAAAACATGATCCAGCTGCCCTCTGCCAACCCTCTCACTGCTCTCACCATCCTCAGACCCAAAGAAGCTCTCTTAGTCTTCCTACTCCCCAGGTGGCATCCCTCCTGCACTGAGCCATCTCCTTGGAGAGAAGAAAATTTAAGCCTCACGGTAGTGGGAAAGATTAAGAGTTTCATCTCTGAAAAGTCAGTTACTTGATGTGCCTGAGGATTCAGGATAAGATAAACCCATGATAAAGCCAGACACTCCTGGAAATAATATTCTTCACTGAAGAAATGTTCAATTAATGAGCTCCACAAGCTTATAACAAGATGTCTTAAGTTTGAGCCAGGTGGTATCTCTAGGGATGTATTACTCAGCTACTTGGAGAACAGAGGTTGGAGACAAGAGGACCTTTTCTCTTGTGGCACAAACTACCGTTATACCAGCAATGATGAAAAATGAGGAAAGACCATGCCATGGCCTGAAGGCACAGTAGTTGCACATCCCATTACATCATTCAGGGTAGTTCTTTCCAACTTGAAACTCTCCGCCAGTGTCCCCCTCTGCACAGCCACACCACTGAAGGCACAGGCATAGGATAGCCTGGAGGTGTAGGCAGGAATAAGCAGGTTGAGAGTATGTCAGGCAGGCAAAAAGGGGCTGCTTTCCTGGCATGGCTCTAGCCAGCACCAAAGAAAAAGCTGTGAAACTGCCACATTATACAAAGCAGCCAGTGGAGTAGCTCTAAGGTCATGGTGCTGTGATTGGAGTGTTTCTCCAGCATTCCTCCTCGCTGCGCTCCTCCCAGCATCACCCACGTCCTTCACCCCACAATGCTGCCAAAGCAGACCACTCTGGGACCCTGTTCAATGCAAACATTAAACTGATCTGGGTTAACAAAAAGCATACAGGGAAAGAGAAGGAAAAGCCTTAGGCAGGAAGGAAAGGGTAGCCAGCATCATGATGCTGTTCAAAGCAAAGGCTGGCAAGTATCGGGATCAGGTCTTGCTGTGGCACTGGGGTGGGAATGAAAGGGAAGTGGGAAAACCCAAAACCAGAGTATGCTAGATTGATTATCCCTGATTTATCCAAATCTTGCCAGCCAATTTAAAATAAGGTGTTAAAAGTTTGCTGACTTCAAAATTCACTCTTTCTGAAGCTCTATTCACAGTTCCCCAGAACTTGTTTCATGCTTTTTGCCTGACTCTGCTGGTGGAGGCTTTGTGCAGCCACTTTCACCTCTGTAAAGCAAGTGGAAGCATTAATAAGTCATTGGTAAGCAGTGAGACTTCCTACAAAGTAAACACTGTTTCTTCTGTAGTAACTGCTCACAAACCAAGCTCTACATCAGCTTAATTATGCCAGCACTGGCACTGCTAAAAGGCATAATCATATCTTTTGTTCTACAGGCTATTTTTCTTCTGTGCTCTTTTTCTTTCCTTATGTTGTTTTTTCTCCACTTTCACTAAAATTGCTGGATATTTTCATAAGAATAACTATTTTAGTTCCTTGCATTCTTCATCCACAAATGCTAGGAAAGAATTTCTCACCTTTCTAAGCACAGCTTGGCAGCATTCAAAGATTATTGCATCTAGTGGGAGTACCAATTACAATCTGTTTTGCTTTGTAAATATGCAGGTTCTTTAGATTTTGCCTGACTTGAATAGTAAAAATGATGGGGCATTCCTCTTTCATCTTGCAGAAAGGATTTGAGATTAATTCTTTTCCCTGTTCTTCCCCAAGATGAAGCAGAGCTTGCAATATTTTCCATAGAAGAAACAAGAGATGAGAGGGAGGGAAAAGGGCAGCAGAGAAAGTAGGAAAAGCCAGATTAAAAGAAAGGTAAGGAGGTGGGAAAGTAAGACATTCCCATCTGGCAATTTCTGAGTGACCTTAACTACAGTTGCACTCATTATTTTGCTATAGGTTTCATATGTTTCATCTGCTAGTCATCATTTTCTGTGTATATACAGGCTAACAGGACCTAAAAGAAACTGAGTTTACAGTAAAAAGAATAGGGATGAGTGATGGAAAAATCAGGGTTCAGATTCCTCTGCTCACAGCATCCCCTGCAAGGGGCCTGATTCCCTGACTACAAAATCAGTCACCTTTATGTTGGAGCAATGCATATTATAAACACAGATGTGGCAGCTCCAGCCTGAAAGGCTGAGAGCACCATCATGAAACCATCAATAATTTAGGATATTTGCTTGTAAAGCGGCAGCCTACTGAAACAGGCAGGGGACCTGAGGGCATTTCAAATGAACATTCAGATCCTTAAAATATTACCTCTTCCAGAATCAGTTCCTCTTTAAAACTAGGGATTTCATTTTGCACTTACTAAATTGTTTAGTGAAAGTCTCCTTGAAATCAGTACATGCCTAAACAGAATTCTGATGAAGGAGAAAAAAACTAGCCCAAGAAATTACTCTTAAAATAATGTTAAGTTTGAGGCACATATACACACAGCTGTTTGCAGAAGAAGATGAAGCATTGTGACTTGTCTTTGAATCTGAACTCAAAAAAGACCAAATCCCAAAAAAAATCCACACTCATGCAGTAATTCTCTATATTCCTTCCTCCTGTATTTTTTTTTCCACTACCCTTTCTTGCAGCCAATCAGATTTTCTGAAAATAGATGTTTATGTTGTTGGCATATACTGTTCTCCCACTGCATCCAATAGTTAAGCTGTGCTGCACATTTGCTTAGTCCCATTAGCTCATATCACAGCATCGCTCCATCTTCAACCACCTGCAGCTACAATGCTCCTGATGAAGCACACTGGCTTTGTCTTTCCTAGGTAGATCTCTGAGGCAGAACATGGCTCTGTAGGCATGGTTGGACTTGATGATCTGGTGAGTCTCTTCCAACCTGGTTATTCTATGATTCTAAGTTCACCCATTTATGTCCCCATACTGCACGAACTTAAAAATCTCCCAAAATCTGAAAATATGAAACACATAAAAGATATTCCATATTTGTTTAATTAGGAAGTTCAACCCTGTTTTTCCAGCAGTAGGCAGAGCCTTAAAAGAAATAACCCTTGGAAGTTCACCTACTGACCTGTTCGATTACACACTAGTCCAAAGCAGAAGTCATTTCATAGAACAGAAATAAAACCACACCAGGCCAAAAGCTTACATTCTTGATGTACTACATTACTGATCCATGCTAGTCAAAACCAAACCAGTTCATAGCCCTTGACTATATACTTTCAGCCTGCACTGATATCTAGGATTGCTTAAAAGTTCATTCACAAACCCTTTGGAATTATCACTTTATTCGTTTACAGAATAATGATGAGTAGGACACATCAATTCAGAAAGCAGGGCAGTTTAACTTCAGGATACAAGCATGACCACAGAGGTCCCTGATATCTCAATGTCTGCCAAGTTTGGAACGTACTTGCTGAAGCACAACCTACTGCTGAAGACAGATCTGCAGCATCAATGCTATGACTCCTTGTTGCACTTAGGGGCCTTAACATGCATTTCCCTCTCTAAGAGGGAAGTCAAGCCTAGAACAAGAGACTGTGGTCCACAGAGCAGTATATAGAGTAGCCTCTGCAAAGAAACCAGGTTAGTAGATGACAAAAACTGCTATTACAAGAGTTCGTATATTAAAAAAGCTTGTTTGAACCTGTACGCATTTAAAGGGATCTTTTCCTCAGCTTGGCAAGCTGCCTGTAATTGCCTTGCTGCACATTGTTCACACATTTCAGTGTTCAACATACTTGAGGATCTAATGTGCTATATACATGCTTTTGTTCGTAACACCACCAAAACACAGTAATGAACCACTGATAAGTAGCAGACAAGCAGTAAATAAAACTTAGTTTGTATAATTTTTTAAATTTTGTTATTGAGGGAAATATGACAAAATAACATACATTTTTCTCTGTAAGATGCAACCTGGGGTCGCTATTCACTACCATGATTAATATTCATTTTCTTTCATGTACAGGAGACTAATTTATTACCAAAGTTCATTGCTTCAGGAAAGATCATTTTATGATTGATGCAGGACATCCTGTACTACAGTCTTGTCACAGAAAATTAGTAGCTTGTATCCTTACTAAAGAGCTATCTGCAGGTAGTGGTGTCATCTTTTCTGAAGGTCATTGTTACTACAATATAACAACGACCAAGATTTGAATGTGCTTGATGTTGTACAGAGCAACTACTTGTTCTCTCCCTAAGGGAGTTCAATTACATTAAAAAAAAAAAACAGTAGACAAAGTACAAGAAAAGGAAGTGTTACTTGAGCCAAATAGCAAACATAGTCAGTATAAAAAGACTTAGACAATAAAATATCTTTAGGTCTTTTACTATAAACAATATTACTGAGATTATTAGAAGAAACCTAAGGCAGAGAAGAAAAGTTCCATTTTTGTTTTTTTAACCAAAGTTCATTATTTCTACAAAATTTCTGCAAAAATCCCAGCTTTAAACAAAGGATTGGACCTGAAGACTGCCAGAGATCCCTTCCTGTTTAAATTATTCTGAGTGCTTTAACTCCATCGATGAATAATTAAGGATCTCCTCAATAATCAAGAATAAAATTGTATAGAACAAAATAGAAAGGAAAACTATTTCACACAATCTTTGGTCTCAGGGTTTGATTCTAAACAGCATACCTAACCATTAAAAAGGGATATTGCCATATATTTAGTGTCTTTCCCACAGCACTCAGACAGACAATAAACGAAGTGACAAAGAATAGAAAAGCAGCACTTAACAAATCTCCATCATAAACATGTAGACAGATTGACTGCAGAGAGTTAGCAAAATAAATACATCCCATAACTGTCTGCAACTTTACAATGCTCTCCACCCTTTTAGTACAATTTTTGCAGGAATAACCTTTGCCAAGGACTGCAGTTTCAGTGTAGGCAACCCTCAGCACTTCAGTGCTTGGCCTGCCTCAGTCGATTGCCTGAAAAGCATTCTGACCCCCCTCATCCTATGTCCTGCACTGCACAGGCCACAGGTTTCAACCACAATTTTTGGAACCGTCCCCATGAGCAGCAGCTGAGCTGAGAGGTGTCACCTAGAGCACCAGCTGGCACTTCTCAGCAGGGAGGGCAGACTACACCTTGCAGGATCAGCCCTTTTTGAGACGAAAGACATAAGGTACATTTATTTCCAGCAGCAGCAAATACAACACAGCTGTGCCATGTAAAATACCAGCATGATTAAATGATGTGGAGGAGAGGTAATTACTCATTGCTGGGTCACTGGAGGAGGATGGCTTATATACTCACAAGAAATACAGTGAGAGAAGGATGCATACGTAAGCAGCATGACAAAAATGTACTGACTTTTCATAAACACAAATCTGGATCCACTTGGTTTTCCACCTTCCCTCCACTAACAAAATGCAATCTAGATGCAGATGAAACACTACACTGTCTCCCACCTCGCCAGTAGCTTTATTATACCTACAGCAGCACTTATCCTGCATGTTCAGTCTCATTAGCTTCAGTAGGGTTCTTCTTACTGCAAGATCAAAGGATTCTTCTCCTGGAGGGTTTGTGCTATTGATAATTTGGATATCTGCAGTAAACTTAATTTATCTGTGCGACTCCATAACAGTTTGAGTCAGGGGAAGATTAAAGTGATTTGCCTAAGACAACAGATATGGTTTGAATAAATTGAAAGCCGATTTCCACAAAGCTCAGGCTTAAAAAGAAGTCTCTTCACACATTAAGAGCCTCCAAATACACATTTGAAGAACTAGGATTTTACTATCACTATATTGGGTATCTAAAGGGGAAAGATTAGGTAATAGTCTTATGTTTGTCTTTTTGCCGCTTTTTTACCCTTTTCTTCTTTCTTAGTGTATCTCAATTTTGACTATGGAAAGCCCAATCAAATAGGTCACACAAGTCTTTTGTGTACATATCTAACCAGCAGACAACAGCTCTGGAAGAATGCTTTTCTGACACACTCAGCCCTGCTAAAATTACTCAATAAAAGTTTGCTGCTTTTTACATTTATTTCAGAGTATGCCACTCCAAGAGGAGACGCAGATGGCCATCGCCTTCCCTTATGGTCCAGCTCTGGCTGTAACCACAGAACATCATCTTCTCTGCAAAATGAGAGGGGGCAATGAGCAGGCTGACATGGTCATGAAAGGTGGAATAAAAGCTGTCCACAAGTACAGGGGATAAAAAATGGGCTTCCTCTGGAAAGAAGTTTCAGGTGTTAATTTCTTCCGAAAGCTTACGAGATATAGGTGTGACAGCAAACATAACCTCAGCTTTGATAATGACATTATGCACAGCTAGCCTGTTCTTTGGCTTGTTAAATTTGGAGTTTCCTGTGGGCAAGAAATGAACATTACTTTGTCACTGTTTTCAGGGCTTTCTGCCATGTTAATCTGATTATCTATGACAGTTTCTGTCAGTTTGTTAGCAAAGATCCAATTATTCTGCTTGGCTTTTAAGTTCTCACATATTTCTGGCAATGGGTCTGAGTCTGAGTTGTTCTTTGTCTTCATGCCTTCAGTGAAATTTTTAATGTAAAAAAAAAAAAAAACCAACCCACAGGATGAGAATGGATACAACTCGTGTTCTGTACAGAGTTCTTAAAAACCAGATGCATTCTTCATCCTTAGTAAAGATAAACAAAAATCTGCAAAATTGACAGTTGAAGGAAATAAATGGTCCTGTACTAGATCTGCCTACACTTCTGTAATTGAAATTTATAGTGCTGCTAAGAAGAGAGGTTGTTTCTTTCCCCTTTTCCTTAAACTCTTGTTTAGATCTCGGCTTTTCTTCCACATCAAAAAAAAGAAAAATACATTACAGCTCTATAAGTAAATATGACACATTTTAAACACAGAAATAAAACCAGAATCAAGTGGATCCATTTGTAAGGAATCTGATGTTGAAGACAGCATATTCAGTCTGTTATTGTTTCTCTTACACATAGCTTCTCTTAGATACAGGTTTGCAAGGGCTAGGCCAATAAGACTGGAAAGTTGCAAGCATGTAGTAAGCTATAAACAGACAGAATCATAGATGTCCACATCATTATAAAGTGTTCACTGCCTAATCCTTGCATGTCACTAGCTTTTAACTCATCTCTGTTTGAGGATCCAAAATTAATTTACCCGGTCAGTTGTCACTTATTAATGTCTTTGTCAATAAAAACAGTAACAGATGGCTTCATGAATTCCTGCTGGAAAATTTGGTACCTTTGTCATTCTAGTCTGTTCTAAATGTAATTTTTTTTTCAGTAATGAGTATGAGAGTGTGTGTGTATGCAAGTGTGTTGTGCTGAAAAGGACTGCCAACCATTTTCTACAATTGTATAGCTCCTCTTACAACAACATCAGCAGCTGCCTAGCGTGACAGTCTCCTGTAGGTCTATGAATTCTCAAAAAAAAAAAATTATATTTGGTCGAGTTGCATGCTGTACATTAGCACAAAAGTTAATGGAAGGAATCGTTACACCACAGCACCCACAAACTTCAGTGCCAGTCCCTGGAGATTTCCTCACAAGCAACATTTCACCAACAAACAAAAGGTTTGTTGAGTCCTGGAAATTCTCTTCCCCACCACTGCCTGGCATTTTCACTCTCTGTAAGATACCGGCAGAGAAAGACATGCCCCAGGACAGGTATGCTTTTTCATAGAAGGAATTGTTATTAATGCATGGTACTGGTATATAACAAATGCTTGTAGGTAAAGGCTTTACAGTCAGCATTTTGGGAGCAGACACTGCTCTCTATTTTCTCCTCTTTTTTCCCCCTTCTCCCTTCTTGTGGGGCTGATGTGGATTAAATGCATCTTGGAGCTGCACATAGGTCAATGAATCACAATAAATATGATACCAATGGCTTCTATTTACAATCCCAGTAAAAACTCTGCATCCCACCAACCAAATCAGGAATTTAAGTAGCAGCAATCAGAAATATTTTAATAATATTTTTCTTAAAATTTATAGAGTGTGTGTAAGTCTCCATCAAACCAGATGTCAAACTCAGCAAGAACACCAAATACAAAGCCAAACTTCTTTGCTAAATATTAAACGCAATATTCTGTAACGTCATGAACTCAGACATCTCACTCTATGATTACTTGTTTGCACGACTCCTTCTAAAATGAGCCTGATCATATTGAGTGTAACTTGGCAGGGACTCTTCAAAGTCAGAAGAGTACTGCCAACTGCTGTCAGGCAAGAATCTCACCAACAGTTCCATTTCTGCACATCTTAAAAATGATAAATGAAAGATAAGCCAATAAAACCTCTAGCATTTTCTTCTCTAAGGTGTTCTAAGATTTGAAAAAGTCTTTTCTTTCAAATGTAAGTATGAAATATATGCCTGAATAATTGCAAGATTGGGACTTTGGCATTAAAAAGGAACAATATGCTGTGCTACTGCTGCCCCATCATTCTTATCATCCCTCATGCGTGAGTATTAGGTGCATGAAGAGTGGGGGCGGGGGGGTTAATCAAATCTTACAGATTCAAATCAACAAGGTAATCAGGTCTTACAGGTTCAAAGTCTAAGCTGATCACTAAAATGGGTTAGAAAGAAATCCTGCGCTCTCCCACTATACCTGCTACGGTATCAAAAGCCCTAGTGCTCTAGGGGATTTTATGGGGTTTTGTATCATCTCAGGCTGCATGGCTGCTGCTCAAGCCACCCTGCTCATCTAACTGGGCCAATTACCTATACCAAGGACAGATGTACCAGGAAACTGTTGTACTAATTCAATCCACTGGTGATCCCTGATACACAGGTTTCATAACAGAACCATCTTGTGAGGTCTGTTGAACTGTATAGATGAAATCTGTCTCTATTACATCTGTCTAACTCCAATGGAAGTGATTACATTCTGAGAAAAAGGTGGAAACAAAGCGTAGCCCGCACTCCCGAGTCTGGGAGATAGGATTACAGAAATTATTAGCTGGCTGCTAGGAAGTCTCCAGAGCACTGTACCAACATAAGTTAATAAGCTTACAGCACTGTCAAATGAGCAGGGACTGATGGGGGACTGCTTACTGCACATCCCAAACCAGGTAGATTAAAAACATAAGTCTTGCTCACTGCATTGTCTGAGGTTTTCTGAAAGGCATTCTAAAGAGAGAGCTAAAAATAGGGGGGGGGGCACTTCAAAACTTTAGTGGCTCCCATGTATAGTGTGGGAGCAGAAAGACAAGGACAGTGTACAGATAATGGACACTTGCTGCACATGTCCCACAGAGGATGTACTCCTGGTAATGACCTAGCTTTCTCACTGTATGCAGAGTTGGCTGTTTTTCTCTAGTTAGAATATCTAAAACTTTCACTACTGGGTTAATCAGCAAAGTTCTACCTCATAGTTAAGAGTAAGGAAGCGGAGGGGTAAAAAACACCTGCTCTGTTTCATGTCACCTTTAGGCTTTCTCAACCCTGAAGCTTGTGAAGGAAAGGAGAACACTTGAGTCTTCAAGAAATTTAAGATCTGCTCTCACAGCTGCCATAGATTTGAATCATCTGCAACAGGACACATGGAGGCCTGGGATCATTGGCCACCTTGGTCTGTAACATTTCTTAGCTGTCACAGGGGCACAGCACATGCTCAGATAGTCAATGCACATAAAATACTCCACTTCCCTTTATGCCAAGGGTATTTGTTGTAAGCCACAGTCAGCAGCCTGCAGCTGAAATAGAGAGAATTAATGTGATAATTCTTTCATATTACCTCAGAGAGGCAAGGACAGCTTACTTCTTTTTTCACTTGTATGAAGGTCTTGAAGATCCTTCAATGAAAGATGCAAAACAGCCTGGAAGAGTAACTATGATTTTAAACTATCTCATAATTACCAGTGCAATATGAAGAGAATAAGTCAAAACAGTAAATTCAGGGAGCATATGACACTATCTGCAGCTTGGTTTATTATTAAATAGAGTAATATACTAGAAGCGGTGCTCGTATAGCTATATTGCAGGGAGCCACCCATAAGGGCACTTAGAAAAGACACAGGGGAGGAAAAAGCCCTCTTTCTTTATACAATTTTTATTTTATGTGTAGGCTATTCCTTCTCTTCAGAAATCACACACAAATGGAAGGAACAAAAATCAGGCAGGTATGAAGAAAATAGATCTGAATAAAATCATCACCAAGTATCAGTGGATTTACAGGCAGGTAAAGACTCTGCAATACTTGTAATATTTGAATTTGTATCAGTATGTTTTAAAACTAAAGTTTACTGCCTTGTACACAGCATTTCTTGCCAAGATGCATGTGCACTGTACAGCCAAGGCACTGAAGAGGCTTGGAGCTATTTCCATAGCAACAGACTGTGGTGAGGTAATACACCTGAGATACTAATGACCTCAGCATGGAGTCTGGATGCTCACAGATAAATGAAATGAGATGGCTAAAATTTTTTACATTTCAGTAGGGTTTTTTAATGAGCAGAATACTTTTTGAAAAAAATTTTAAAATACTTTTTTTTCTTTGTATCACCTCCTAGGGCATATATTTTTGTTATAATCATAAAAAAAAAAAGAAGGTAAAAAAGCCATTTACGTATCCTCAGGAAAGCTGACACAAGCAGGATTTTTTCTCTTTTTGTGCTTCTGCATGTACAAATTAATTTACATTTCCTGACTGTACACACTGAGTTTCATAAACAGCTCTTATTTACTTCCATGGGTTTTAGCTTAGCACCACCATGAAGATCTAGTTTCCCTTCTGGCCCACCTTCCCTGTGTCCTTCCTCACAAGAAATTCGCCAGTTCATTTTTGTCAATGAGAGCAAGAACTACCAGTGTGTCTTTAAATATATAACACTGACCTGCAATGATATGGAAGATGGCAGGCAACATTTAAAATGAACATATTAAAAAATCTTACTATTTGAAACTGAAGAATTGCATGCCAGATCTTGCCATGGCTCTGAAGATCGTCTCCCAGCCTGCTGCAGTATTGCCTGACTTCCCCCTGTCTGGCAGAAGACTGGGATTGACTGAAGAGTAGACAAGGAAAAGCAAGGTCACCTTTTGTATAGACCAGGAGATGTGAAACTGCCATTCAGAAAATGCCTCCTCCGCAGAGTGGTCCTCGTCCTCAGTTGCACCTTTTTTCATAGACCAGTTTGCACATGGTGTGTGGGAGGCAGCTGTGGCTCAAGCTGTAGCACAGGATTCCTTGCCTGCCCACATTCAACAAGCAGAGGAGCTCAGCCCAGGCTACTCCCCATTTATCCTCCCCCCAGCTATGTGCTTCTGCATAAGCAAATAAAAGGGTGAATGAGATTGGACTTTAGAACAGACTTGGACTCACACTTGACAAGGTAGACATGGCCAGCCCCATAAAACCTAAAAAAGGAATGAAGCCAACAAATAATACTAAAGTTGGTCTATTTTCTGGTGTATCCAAGACTAATTTTCTCTCAGCTCTTCCCTCTTGTAAGCCAAACCTCTTGCTGATTTCATGGGGATGTAATGATTGTTAATAAAGAAAAAATGTTTCTCATTTGCAAATTATCTTGTTATGATAGATAGTCAACTACATCACCAATTCCTAAAGTTGTTCCTCTTCCTTCTTGTTATGGTTGGACTCGATGATCCTGTGGGTCTCTTCCAACCTGGTTATTCTATGATTCTGTGATTCCAGGGCTCTATACAAGTTACTGCTGAAAGCCAAGTTCTAACAGAAAACCACTCTACAAAGCCTGAGAACATGAATTTAAATCCTGACTGCACCAAGCCAGTGGTTATATCACTGATGATTTACAGGAGAGCAGTTAACCCTGCATTTCCATTGAATTCCATAATGAAATCATAAAAGTAAAGTGTTCCCCCCACCCTCACCAATCCAGTGCCAATGCCAGGGCAGCTGGCAGCAGGCATGTGCCTGCCTTGCATTACTTACTGGGCTGAAGAATATCTGGGCAGCTGGGAAATGGGCTGCGGACACCTGAGGAGGTCCAACATCCAGGCAAAAGGATCTAAAAGTTTGCAGATAGGTTTGGCAGCAAAGGATTGTCAGAAGATCACTTCTAACCAGTAGTGACCATGTTTTGCCAAGATAGCCATATTTAGACAAGAGCTTTTCTTTCTAATCACCTGCCTTTTTATTTTGTTTTCTGACATATTCAAACCAATACCTAGCAATTGATACTTTTTCTTCCCCTTGAAAATGCTTTTCATCAAAACTTAGGAAAGAACTTTTTTCTATAACACTCTTTCTAAACAAATTACTTTAGAACTTAATAAATTGTGTTAAGCCTCTCTTTAGCACCTCTTTGAAAGGGGGAAGGTACACTTTCACTACAAGGAAACAACTATATTTGACATGGTCACAACCCCAACACTGCCTCAATTTCTCAGTGAGTATACCTCAGTAAAACTATCACACTTTCCATTTTGAAAAAGGTCATTAACATGTAATACAGTACTGACTAGTGGAAGCAGAGATGGGCTTCAGGATTTGCACTTTGGTGTGGCTGTGATGGGATTCCACTCCACAGGTGCCATGGAAGTAGGTGACGCAGTCGTTGTTACAACTGCATCTGAAGTTGTCTACCTTCAAAAGGGGAAATGCAGCCATGTAGCAAAACCCCTGGGATGTGGTGCAAATACACCACACAGACATATGGCTAGTGCTCCACAGCAAGGGGGTATTGGTTAGCTGTTGCTGTGTTCAAAGTGAGTGCCAACCCTTTGGGGCAGAGGTTAACGAAATAAGGCTGAAGGGAGCAGAGCAACCCGCAAACTGTAAGACCAGTCCTTCCTACCAATGATTTAGCAATGAACTCTCTGTGCTTATTTCATAGGACAGGGTAGGCATATAGGCTTACCATATAACTGCTAATTTTCAGCTGCCTGCTTTGAAAATCCACCAAGCCTTGTTTTGGTTTGTGCATGAGAAATCAGTCTGTGAAGTGGCAGATAATTACTGGTGATGCTGAGAAATAAGTCAGTCTAAAGACAAATGCACACAGCACAGAAGCAGAAAAAAAAAATCACTTTGTGAGTGTCTTGAGAATTAAAGTATACGAGAAATCCTAGCTAATTCTGGTCATGTCATGAGCAGAGCACAGGCTTGCCCTGCCACAGGCAGATCACTCTCTCTGCAGGGAAGGAGATTTTCTGATGAGAGAACTGGGTCAGTAGAACTGGAGCCCACGCTTCTCACTTCAGCAGTAAAAACAAAAGTCAAGTCAGTGCTTAAACCCTAGCCTCTTACCCAAGGAATGTGAATAGATGCCATAGTGAGACAAATCACAGATAAAACCTTTTTTTGCTGGTTTTAGTTTTCCTTCTTTTTTTTTTTAATCTTACTTTACCTGAATTTCCTTAGAGTTTGGTGCAAAAATTGAACAAACAACCCAATTTTAGTATGTGGCACAGAATCTAAGCTTCTCCTCATGAATATTTATAAACCGTAAACTATAATCATTTGCATTGCTCACTTCATGCTAAAATAGAAAGTGTCACATACCTTTCACTTAACTTACTTGATATTTCTATTGATGTTGATAGGTCTACCTGGATTTGAAAGCAAACAGGATTTGGCTTCTGTAAGTATATGATTTCAGATAAGACTGTACTGATAGGGCTCAATATTATCGTTTTACTCCAGAAAGACTCATGTTGAATATAGAGATGGAAAGGATATTACAATGCGGAAGTGTGATTTACTGTAATTAAAGTACCCAATAATGTTTATGATCCTTTCCTTTAGCAGCTGCTCAAAAAATTAATGCTAATGAAAAAGTGTATTTTGGAACAATGCTGTTTTACTGCAATCATCCTCAAACTCCTGACCTTCATGAAGGTCATTTAGTGGACTGAAAAAAGGAAAAATGTGTGTAACTCAACAGAAGAAACAACTGCAGTGCAAAGAGAATAGGAATACTCGATCCCAGAAGTATGAGACTGAAGGTCAAAGAGTCCATAAGCTAATCCACAGAAAAAGCAAATTTTATAACTTGCCTTCTGAGTACTGGTTAAACTCTCATCTACATCATAGGACTATGGTTTGGAGATCTCATTCAACTTTTTTTTTTTTTAATTACTTCATGAATCATTTGCTCTGGAGCCATTTTACACCTATGCTCTGCCAACTTCTAAGGGAAATCACAGTAGGGTCCCTGGAGACTACTCTCATCTCCTTGAGATTTCCAATGGTTCTTTTTCACAGTGAAATCAGAAACACACAGAGAATATTTGTGGCTTGAGGCATTTGGTACTTTCATTTCTAGGATGAGAAATTTATGCAAATTCACATGCAATAATAAAGAACTTTGAAGCTACTAAGATGTCCTTTCGCCGCCAAAGGGTTGACGGAAATTTAGTATTTTCATTAAGTGGCGTACCCTTTCCTGTGTAAAACATTACTTTCTCTCTTGCAAAATTCTGTTTTGTAGAAATTCCTATTAAAAGCACAGCTTTAAAAAATAATAAAGCCTGTTGTCACATTCCTGTTGGTACTGCCAGTTTAAACAACAATTGTTCTTATGAGCACAGAACGCATCATGCTGAACACAGTGCTGCTACCTGAGGGATTTTGCTTTTGGCCCTTTGTGGCTGTGTGCTTCGTATAAAATGAGATTTGCAGAGGAGGAAATTAGACAGACAGCTCCAATTGAATTGCAATGAGATTTGAGGACCTATTTCCCATAAACCTTGAAAGCTCTAGTCAGGACCATACTCTAGCATGCGGGTAAATGAAAAACGCTCTTCTGACTGCTTCCTGCTATCTGGTAGTGTGCAAATATGCTGGTTGGCTGCAGTCTCATAACTCTCTCCTCACCCTGGAAGCCTAAACCATTTCACTTCTGGGGGGTGGGGGCACCCAATTTTATTCTAAGCTGAACTGACAAACTTCTTCATTGTTAGAATTGGCTTTGGGCAATTGGTTACTGAATTAAGCCGCTTTTCTTTAGCCTATTTCTATTCTGTAAAACATTTCTTCTTCATTTAACTCTTCCCTTTCTAGCAGGATTCAGATTTGAAGATCTGTCTTTTTAATTTGTTGGGGGGGGGGGGTGTTTATTATTTCCTTCCCCATGTGTAATATTTGCAATAATACTCAGACAATTGGCCAGAGAAAATTTCTACAAACAGGAAGAAAAATCCATAGTTTTTATAAGAATATGCGAATATCCAGTTTCTGTGAAGAGAAAGAACTGGAAAACTGGTAAAGGTAGAGTGGAGAAGCTGGTTTTACTACACCAGTTGGTCCTGTTAAAGCCTGCCCCACAAAAACACATTTGTATTTAAAATGATGGATAATCAAGCAGACTCGAAGGGGACCGAACTAGTTCAAGCATTGCGCAACATCCATCTTTCACTCTTGGAGTTGTTTTTCTTCGAAGTACAACTGAGGTATCAGGGAAATATCACATCCAAGCTATCAGGGAAATGGGAAAGCAATTCACAAAGTTGACATACAGCATGTATTTCCATACGGCTAGCCTTATTCTATCATATATTATCTACCATGCATTCATTAAAGAGTATAGATCAAACTACACTCCTCTCTACCCTCACTCCCTCTCTCTATTGTTTTGTGCTTTCTGGTCAGATCTTCCAGAGAATTTTTGGTTCCAAACCATCCTTATATAAAATTCAAAAGAACCCTGTTGGTCAGAAAAGAGACCACCAGATGGTTTACTAAGCCAAACAGCAGAGCAGAGCTAGCCAGCTTACCTGCAATAGGTTAGTGACCTCCACAAATTAACTGGAAAAAAAAAGGGAAATCCCACAACTGAATTATTTGAGTGATTCAGGTGAATAAAATACTGTACTTCTGCTTGAGGCGTTAAGAAGATGCAAAGGGTGACGAGATGAGAGGTTAATGGCTCTCTCTGTCATCCAAAAAAGTAACATGGTTGTGTTTGGATAGCAAGAAATGTATATTTGGTATCAGCAGGATGGTCACTGAATCCCCATCCTTTACAAATTAAAACCAAAATGAAAATTCCAGTAAAGAGGCAGTCTTACTCTTTGCAAGATGTTATAGATGAAGCTCAACTGATCAGACTGGAAACAATTTAAGTTCTTTAACTGTGAACTCCATTTCTACAAGAAGAGGGTTTTCAGATCATGGTGTACAGTTAACATGTTAAGTGTCTTTCCATATTCTGTTAAGAAAAGCTCCAAATCTCTCCATATCTATTAGAAGTGCGATCTTGTTTCCATTGCCTGGAGAAGCAGTAGGTAATTACAAGACAGACAGAATAGCTGGAGGAAGATAAGAAAAATCATTATGTCTCACAACCTTGAACTAGGTTGATTGCATACTAAAAAGCTACAGTGTGAAGTCTTACCTCTAGTGAAGTCAATGGCAATGCTCCTACCAGCTTCACTTGGGAAAAGTTTTATACAAAGGTTTACTTACTGTATGCTTGGGTCATCCTAGAGCATTTATAAAGGTTACGGTAGTTATTAATGTGGTGTCTAATTAAGGTTTCTACAATCTCAATGTAATCACTTATAATTTACTGTACTGCAGGAGAAATTGAGTCAAAATTATGGTTTTATTTTTCCCAAACATTAAATTCCCAGTGGGGAGGGCAAAAGGAAAAAAAGATACTTTGTATCTATTTATACAGTAGATCTTTGTTTTGAAATTTCGTAGACGCACAAAACTTGAAGGCAGAACCTCAAAAAAAATTAGTTAGTCCCTTCTATCATTTTCCCTTTTGGAAATGTCTTATTGTCTTTACTGTCTCACTTTTTGGAAGCATTTCTAGTAACATCACTTAAAATTTGATGTCTAAAATAGTTTTTTAGGACTTCAGAAAGCACAGAGGGACAAAAATCATTTGACCAAAAAGAAAGGCTGCAGTTCTATCACCGTCAGAGAAAAAAACTAAATTTGCTGATGGTTCATACATTATACCACAACCAACCCACATGGAGACATGATGCAGTCTCTGGCCCCAAGAACACTCATTTCCCAAGAGTAATAGCAGAAGCAAAGGCAGAGGATCTTGCTATAGACATAAAGTACTTGATTTACACCAAGAAGTGCCCTTCCCCAGGACAGACTTGCAGCGTATGGAATTATTTGCAGTGACATCTTCAATGTAGATGGGCCTTTTGTCTCTGGAACTATGAATTTGGCAGCTTTCTTATGTAGAAAATTTAGTTAAGTATAAAGACAATGCCACATGCTTGCTCTTCCAGGTAAGTAAAAATTAACCAGCTGCAATTGTAAGAGGTGGTGTCTTCTAAATTCTTATTTCTTTCTGAGAGGTATTCAGCAAAATCTTAGCTATCAGGTACAAAAGATATACAAACAACAGGATGCAAACTTCATGTTCATCTTCCTGGTAGTCTCCAGATAAACCTGCAGTAATTTCCCCTCACAAACAGGTAAATAATAGACTCCTGGAGGGATGGAACTTATGTGCAACTTGTCGTGTAAGTAGAGAATAATTAATTACACTCTTATTTACAGTTTGCCTGATAAGAGCATTAAATGGCAAGTAACTAGGAGAATTCCAAGGTGCTGAAATGTTTGCTCTCACTCACTCAGCGTGTAAACACAAGGGGAATTAAACAAATTTGGCGCTGACTTATGCTATGGGCCCTCATACTGATGGAGCTTGGCTTTTGCAAAACAGGAATCACAGATGTCTCCATCCTGAAGGTGAAAACAAATTCTTTTGGTTCTCCACAAAGCAACAAAATGTTCTAAATATATCAGCAGCCTTAAAAGTCATAAAACTCTGGTTATCCACTCTGAGGTCCTACAGATCCATACATTACTCAGATTCTGTTCTCAGATACGTTCTTGATTCTTCTGATTTTTCTCAGTTCAGCTAGTGTTAGCTGTCTCTGGCTCTGCTTACATTTATAAACCTCAGCAGTTATATCAAGAGTCAAGAGTAAATCAGGAAATTCAGACACTCACTTGCCTTGGAAAAAAAATGGACACACACACACACGCAAAGGAGCATAAAAGAAGCATGGAACAGTTACAATATTCATGCCATATTCACTTGCACCCAGTTTAAACTTTCACTCTAGTAGAACAAGGACATCTGTAAAAGGTCTCTAATACCTATCTGACATGGTGAAAATGCAGTCACATTAAGACCTCTGCACCTGACAGTGAAACACGTAAGCTGTTCTTCTGCTTAGTAAAAATGAGGATCTAAGATTTCCAATTGCAGTCATAAAAGTAAAATAAAAAGCAGAAAGGGGAAAAAAAAGGAAGAGAAGGAGGCTTCTTTTACTTCAACCATGAAAAAGTAATTCCCTGGGATTAGCATACTTTATTTCCTTTGCATATTCTTTTTTGGAATTAATTTCACTGCATTTTGATAATGATCTCAACTCATCAAGTGAAAATAAATTGATGCCAAAAAACGTTACGCTAATAGGAATAAATGGCTTTAAGGGACTGAAAAGTGGATATACGGCCTCTTTTATAGGTCACTACTTAATCCATCTGCAAGGGCATTAGAGGACAAACACGGCTGCTTTCTTGTGGCAATAGATAAGCCAATCTGTGACCTGCAGCTATGAGTCTCATCCCTAAAAACTGAGGGGGGAGTGGGCTGCAACATGAGCAACAGCCTCAGCTGAAGTGAGGGTGGGACTGGCAAAGGAAGCATTTTACTTGCATGTGCTATGGCAAAGGTATCTTTCACAAGTCCGATAACTAACCAAAGCAATGCCTGTGCAGAGATGTAATTATGGGCCAGGGTGCAGGCACAAGGAAGGAAGGAAATTCTGCCTTTCCATAGAAAAGAGGTTTAGGTGTCAGTTACCCAGTTCTTGATTATTTTTTTTGGGGGGGGGGGGGTTGATGTGAACCTGGGGAAGAGCAACAAAAGTGAGAAGGATTCCCATGGGCCAAATTACTATCAAGCTAAATTGAGTGATGGCCCTAGAAATCATAGCCCTCTGCAAGGTATGTATGCAGTATAGCAAACTCCCATAAACCTAGTGAGAAAAGCTACTTATTCTTTTCTGTAAAGTAGTAGGAGATTGGCAGCTGAAATGGAAATATTCACATGGGTATTAACTATTATAATTTACTGCTGCTATTATACAGTTTTGGAGAGGAAAAAACCTTTCCTAGCCACCCAGTTTATTCAAGAAATATTTGTTTAAAATCATATTACCATAGGATTCAGGCATTACTTTATAAAATTCCATAGCTTATGGGCCTTGACATATGTTTAATTCTCAGGCAGTGTTTGAGCCTTTTTTTTCCTGCCCATACTATTTTATCTATGCTTCTTATGCCATGTTATGAATAATAGAAATGCATACAGTAAGTACAACTTGCAATAAACGCAATTTATTATATTATTCTGTTCTGAAAGGAATAAGAAACTTGAACCAATAATCTAGAAAATAAAACTGCCTATGACAAAAAGAGACAGAAGAGACACAAATCTGTTCCATCTTGAAAAATAAAGCAATCATACAATCTTATCCACATATTTTACCCATTGGCACAGTCTGCTGACCCACTTCCTTGAAACTCAGGCACCAGAAATTAATTGCATCCAGAAGGATTTCTGCAAACCACATCTCTAGCCTTGTTTGTTTCAAAGAGCTGTCAAGTTGATATCACACTTCAAAGACTAATTTCAGCCTTTCAAGGGGTATGCACCAATTTGTTTGAGTCTCAAAACTGTGTTTTGTAAAACAATAGCAACAATAAAAAAATCAGAGAATAGGAAAAAATAATATGTAGCCTGATGTGAACACAAATATTTTAGGTATACTTATCACATTTAAAGAACACACAATAAATATTAACAAAAAAAAACCCAAAAATAAAACAAAAACCTTTTTTCTTCTGCATAAAGGAACCACCGTAACACAATGCTAGATCTTCAGTATCAAATTTAAAAAGCTTTAAAAATAATCAAAATTACAAAATTGAACCCAGAAAGTAATAGGAAGTGAAGCAATGCAATTTCACTGTGTATTGTAGGAAGAAGCATCTAAGAATACATATGAATGAAAACCAAAGTGCTTTAAAGCTGATTTTACTTGTGCTCTTAATACTTATAAGAAGCAGGTAGGATGTTTTAGAAATGACTCTTACATGAGTTAGAGTAAGTTTTAATAAAGATTAAGTACAGGAGGAACTGATGCTATTGTTTCTCCTGCAGCTTAACATTAGCCCTCTGCACCACTTCCTGCAGTGCCTTTCATGGATTGGATAACACAGATTAAAAGACTGTGGAGAAATCTAACCAACTCCTTGCCAAAATAAGTGAAAATTTCTTACCTACTTGAATGGGGTTTAATAAAAGGAGTAAGAGACTAGTGACAACACCACAATAACCAGCACAAGTAACCTGGGAAACCTCTACATTTTGTGGAGATCTAACTGAATGCTGATGATATCAGATCACCACTTTATGGACCTCTACTCCTTATGCATTTGTCTT
>WAAB01019057.1:225576-410078 GCA_013389865.1 Piaya cayana
AAAACAAAAACCTTTTTTCTTCTGCATAAAGGAACCACCGTAACACAATGCTAGATCTTCAGTATCAAATTTAAAAAGCTTTAAAAATAATCAAAATTACAAAATTGAACCCAGAAAGTAATAGGAAGTGAAGCAATGCAATTTCACTGTGTATTGTAGGAAGAAGCATCTAAGAATACATATGAATGAAAACCAAAGTGCTTTAAAGCTGATTTTACTTGTGCTCTTAATACTTATAAGAAGCAGGTAGGATGTTTTAGAAATGACTCTTACATGAGTTAGAGTAAGTTTTAATAAAGATTAAGTACAGGAGGAACTGATGCTATTGTTTCTCCTGCAGCTTAACATTAGCCCTCTGCACCACTTCCTGCAGTGCCTTTCATGGATTGGATAACACAGATTAAAAGACTGTGGAGAAATCTAACCAACTCCTTGCCAAAATAAGTGAAAATTTCTTACCTACTTGAATGGGGTTTAATAAAAGGAGTAAGAGACTAGTGACAACACCACAATAACCAGCACAAGTAACCTGGGAAACCTCTACATTTTGTGATCTAAAAACTGAATGCTGATAGAGTCAGATCACTTTATGACTGACCTCTAAGCCTTATGCATTTGTCTTGAGATACTGAGAATCCAACACAACTTATGTTTTGTCTAGTCAGAGCACACTAAATGCGTGGCTTAGTAAGTTTCCTAAAAATCAAGTTAGTTTTTCTAAAAACACATAATTAAATACCTTGATAGCTTTGGAGAGAAGAGGGGAATCAAGTGTTTGACAAGAAACCTCTTGTTTACTTCTAGATGAATAATACAACACAGTTTGAACAGGTACATTATAATATATCCATAAATGGGTTGTCGGCCTTGTTTTCTTCTGCATAAGAAAGCCGTGCTTTGAAATGCATGAGATTATAAACTATGTCAGTTATAAAATGGACAATCTTTTTAACAGGTTAGATAAGTAGCTTAAAGTTTGTGTGCCTGTACACTCTTTTTGGATGCGCAAAGTTATGTGTTCTCAGTAGTTTCTGCTACTAGACAGAGAACAGTTTCTCTCCTGCTTCTAAATTGGAAAAGTGCTCATTGAAACAAACTCCTTTCTCCACCTCCAAAAAAATCTAAGTGGATGGTCATGAACAGGTATTTCTTTATTTCATCAAGGCTTTCTTGGCTTGACTTGTAATATGTAGAAGGGAATGACGACTGACTAGGTTTCACCCATCATCACTAAGACTTCAGAGTGAAATTCTGACTCCACAAAGGCACTGGAAGTCAATTCTGGATTTTAAAAATAGGGTTGCTGCTTTAATATTCACCTCCCATTCAAGTTCTTTAAATCTCCAGAGCTTTGAAAACCTTAGTCCAAATCATTTCATTCAAAACTGCTGAAATTACCCAGAAGCTTTCATGAACAAGAGGTACTGCAATTCATCTGCTTTTCTCAGCATAAAATCATATGCAGCCCGAAAGGTGTGTTTAAGAGATATGAACTTCAGTTACAACATCCAACGAGTCTAATGGGAGTTTCAAAATTATAGTGGAACCAGAGGCCAGGCAGCACTCTGATGCCTAATACGCGCTACAGATAGAGCTTCTAATAGCAGGTCTGAACTCTGCAAATACTATGCCAGGGTTTGGCTGCTAAGGAGTGCAGTTCTGTATTTCCCCTTGTATTGAAGGGGGTAGAAACAAAATAACGGCTGGAGAAAAATGTGATGCTGAGAAAATACTAACAACTCTTATTGCCAGTAGCTGAAAGTTTTTTCTTGAATACTGGGGGCAAAATGAAAGTACAATGTTTCCAGACATCCATCCTTCTAGCACCATGTACCAAACTCCTAGGAGCCACTATGCTATCAATTTGGCACAGGAATAGGCTGCCTAGGGAGGTGGTTGACTCGCCTTCCCTGGAGGTGTTTAAGAGATAGGTGGATGAGGTGCTGAGGGGCATGGTTTAGTGATTGATGGGAATAATTGGACTCAATGATCCAGTGGGTCCTTTTCGACCTAGTGATTCTATGATAATAAAGTTGAAAGTTGTTGTCAATTGTCAAACTGTCATGATTTTTTGAAGCACAAAAAAAAATCTCCAAAGATCTTGCCATGCACTGCTAGAAAAAACTGTACCACTCACTTTCCCACATAATTTACAAAAATCTTTAAAATGAAATTTGATTTGAATTCAAGGACGTGGGGAAATTTCCAGCACCGTCTTTTATTAGGTATTTGTTGCTCCATAAGCCCCTCTATCGCTGCTGTCATATGAGCCAGAAAAGCCTGCATACGACAACCCAAGCTAGAATGGGAAGGTACTCCTGGACACCGGGCACTGGTTGGACCCCAGGGCAGTAGGGAGTTGCTTCCAGAAAGCCTCGAGTTGCCTTGAATTCATCTCACCCCAGCTGAACCTATCCAAAATTGGGGCATCTGGTCTGAGTAAGCTGGATTCATGCTCTCTGAACAGAGGTGATTGGGTCTGGAGGGTAAATTATCATACCTTAGCACCTATATGAAACATACCAGATGATGAACAAAGATGTTCACTTTCCTCCCCTAAGCATGCAGCAAAATCTACAGCTTGGGTCCAGGCTGTACCCATCTTTTTAATGACTAACGTGAAGGAAAAATCTCATCACAGACACAGGCTTCATCTGCAATGGACGAATCCCAGGAAGCAGTTTCTCCTCCTGTGAGAGAAGGACCCGATGCCAATGGGGACTGGTTATCCATTGCTCCCAGGCACTCCTATTGCAAACGCAGCTGCACTCCATTGCCAGGCAATTTTAATAAGCTTATGCTGAACAGTCCAATTCTGCTGCTCTTCCCTCATGGAAGCAGTCCCACTGAGTTTAACAGGATTACACATGTGGAAGGGAGTTTGGCCCTGTGCCCACTAGCTATGGAGCCATGGAAACACTCTTTTCCATGCAGGCTGTACCTCAGCTGCATACTCACTGGCTGAAGCCCACAGCACCGCAGCTCTGCGGCTAATGGTAGCTGACCTGATTAGATTAAAATCAGTTTAGGTATAAGTACCTGAGATATAATCATGGATCCCAGTTGCACTACAGATCCATCAAGCCAAAGGGCTCAATTGCACTGAAGACCCATCAAGCCATAGGGACAGTGAGTAATTGCGGCTGGTGCAGGGGACCACTTCAGCTCTCGCCTCCGTGCTTGAGTGTACTGCGTTCATTAAGTCAGTGGTGCACTGGGTCAGGGTAATGTTTTCCTGGCTAACTCTCCACTGACACTACGTCTACAGTGCAGAAATTCCCCAAAATAGCAGTGCAGAAGCTGCTCAACCAGAGGAAATCTGATCTGAGCCCATTGATGCCTGCAGGAGTCTCCTCTTGAAATAAGCAACTGGAAATGAATTCAGAGGAATTTAAATCTAAAGCTCTTGTGCTGCCTATGCAAGAGACCAGTTTCTTCTCTTTTTCTTTCAGTCTCTACAATCAGTATGGAATAAACATTACAAAGGCATGATCCTGAGGAAGTTAGGGCAGTCGCTGATTTACAGGACTACCCAAGCGAGAAAAGATCATTTTATCTAATTAAGACAGAGCACAGTATTTAAGAGAGAGCATTTGCATTAAAGCAGACTATTCAGAATTATAAATGCTGTTGGGTCTGAAATTATGATTGTTAATCTCTCCTCACATAACAATGTTCTGCTGACACACATTGAAAATCACTGTCTTTTGCTTGCCGTAAATGAAGCCATCACTCAAAATGTTCAATTATAAATCTGCATGCAATTTAAAAGGTGAACTTCCTTTAGTCGTACTAAGGGCAGAAGAGCAATGCTGATAGTGTACTACTGATGTTAATGCATTACTTATGACTTAGATTTGGTAATGACTCTGTATTCAGTAATTCACTCATTTCTGCGATCAGAACAGGCAGCAGTTCTCTCTCTGGGATTCCATTCCCCTCTCTGTAAGTGCATTAGGTGTGCCATTCTCACCCAGCATATATTTTTGAAGACGAGGGGCAGCTAGGACTCAAAACTTCCATGATTGCATTCCTTTAACAGCCCCCCTTACACTTCTATAAAATGTGTACATTGATCAAGTTCCAATAAGATGTCTCAAAAGAACATGTTAATTGATAATAAACAGAAAATAAAGCTCAGTATCCTGAGATAAGATTTGCCATTTACAAACTGTAATTAAACACAAGTATGGAATCACTAAAATACAAAATACTTCAACATTAATTTTCATTGTCATATGGAGAAGATGTAGACATTGTGAACACAAGTGCTAATACTTTCTAGTGCTTTCACATTTCTAAGGTGCCAGGATTTAGTTATCCTTTGTCCTGTACTAATCTGCAGAGATGCTTCCACTTCATCAGTAACTCCTATCTGTCTTTGTTGAAGTAAAAAACTCAAAATAACTATTTCCAGTGCAAAGCTGTAGTTTACCAAAATACAGCCAATCAAATTTTAAGAGTAGCAATTGGTTTGCTGACACAGTGAATGCTTCCAATTCAGGTCACTTACTTAATAATGGCAGCTATTTTTAATCTATTTCATCTCCAGACCTTTTCAATTGACATACATCTAGAATAGTCTTACTTACTAATAATTTATTTCCAGAAATAAGCAGAAAGTATAAGAACCATGGTCGTCTTCAAAATATCAGCCATCTTTTACCAGCCTTCCTTATTCCCCATTCACAAAGCCCATTGATAAAGTCTGTTACAGGACATGAAAGTCTATAACACTGTATGTTCATGTAGAACAATATTACTCAGACTCCCCAAAACAAGTAAGACACATTGAAATAGTCACAAAATGAAACTTATCTGAAATTTTCCTATGTTACCTATATTATCTCTCTTTTTTTTTTTTTTTTTTTTTTACTAGCACTGGTAACAGATAACNGTAACATAACAATTCACACATGACTACTCACAGCAGTCCTGTGAGTAGGCATAGGCATAGTACTTTGGGAAACACTATTTCTCCTCATTACATATTGAAGTCTTGTAGTCTCTCAAATTGGCCCTGTGGTCTGCAAAAGAGCCCAAAGTCCATATGATCATTGAAGCAAGGAAATCTTCCAGACCTGGCTCAGCCAGGTAGTTAAGGATGTCCCAAGGCTTCAGGACATGGGTCACTTTGACAAAGCCATGTGTTCCAGGTTAGGCATAGCCTGATGGGCTTTGCTTAGATGAGGTCTGTGCCCAGAAGTGGGCACTGGAAGGAAAAAGTCCTTACTTGTGACCCAATCCTACTGCATTTATAGGTCAAAATATAGTGGAAAGACTGACACTGGTTTCAGTGGAGGCAAGCTACTGCCTTTCTGGTCCACCTGTAATTATATTGCTGTTTAGGATTAAGAAAAATCCAGCCGCTGGACTTGTACAGAAACACACATGCAGATGCTTTTGAAGGCATTAGCAGTGCTTCCTAACATCTTCAGAAGCATAAAAGCAACACTTTCCTCTTAAATTATCCCGCATGTACACAGCAATCTTAGCACTAAGAAGGTTCAATCTACTGCTCATATAAGGGTCCACAGCCTAATAGCTCCTACAAGCAGCCTCCAGCCTGTTCTGGCTATCAGACATTCAGAAACTGAGGAAAATCTGAAAAGTCATGTAAACACGCCTGGACAACTTCTGCAAGGAAAAAGAGGAAATATGTACAAAGCCACATGACTATTGGCACAGTCCCCGGAGGCCTGTTTGTCCCTACTGCTGTGTCCATGCTTCATTTCTGCAGCTCAGACCCTCTCTGCTGCTACATGACCCACGTGTCACCTTGCACTCTTCCAAAGCCACCACTGTGGTGGCACTGCCTTCTCAGAGAGCCCACACACCACTGAAGCTGCAGAGTTGTTGTGCCATTAGCAGGACACCTCTCTCAAAAGGACTCTTCAGCATCACAGCTGCACTTTACAGCTGTTATTCAATTCCTTTTATAATCACAGGCTGTACTCACCAGCACTCCATCCACAGACTGGGGGCCTACGACGAAACCCTTTGCAAGTATCCTGCATAAAACATGTTTTTGTGGCTTTAGTCCACTATTTTCTTTCACAAATCAGTAGAATGACTTGATTTTCTTGCAAAATTATAAGAACTTAAAACAGTTATATGCAAAAACAAGGTCTTACACCTTCCAAAGAAAACATTACTGTTTGCCAATAATATTACTGATTACATCCCAATCTGTTGTGTAGAAGCACCGCTGCTGTAATTGTGGGTTTAGAACTTAGGCAGGGCTTTGGTATAAATCACATAGTCATAGCAATAGTCCTGGAAAACCTATTTTATGGGTCATCAACCTTTCCTGTCACAGAGAAGGACCAATTTATCTACCAGAAAGCTTGGAGTATGATTAATGGAAGGAAGATACATAATTTAGACAGACAGAAATGCCCAAACAAACTTGCATTAAGTGCTTTCCAATAAAAAGTGAAGGGAGAGCAGGCATAAAATGAATGTTAAGCTCTTCACAAAGGCTTTGGAGCCCCCATTCTTCTAAAGCTAGAGTACAATATTTTGAAGACAAACATCCTCATATTCCTAAGGGGAAAATAATGTTTAGTTTGGAAAAAAAACACAAAACCCCAGTTGATCTCTTTACATTTTACAGTAGAGCATCTACATCAAAGATCTGCTATTTCATTGGGCACAGGAACAGGCTACCCAGGGAGGTGGTTGATTCACCTTCCCTGGAGGCGTTTAAGGCATGGGTGGAAGAGGTGCTGAGGGGCATGGTTTAGTGTTCAATAGGAACGGTTGGACTCATAATCCGGTGGGTCTCTTCCAACCTGGTTGTTCTATAATTCTATGTGCTGATTCTGTGCTGGTATCCCAGGGTCAGTTGGCAGTGGTACACAGCCAACTGGTGGTGATGTGTTGCCTGGAGAGGTTGTGGAGATACATGCTTGGAGATATTCAAAAGCTGTCTGCGCACAGTGCTGGGACACTGGTTCTAGGAGGCCCTGCTTGGGTCAAGATGTTATACAAGATGACCTCCACAGGTCCCTTCCAACCTCAACTATCTCGTGATTCTGTGAACTGTAACTAGGACAAGGTTATGAAACCCTAGGACTGTTGATTTCAGTTACATTTGGTAAAAATCAGCATAATATCATTGCTTTAGATGAAGTTCATTTGAATTCACAGTGTCGGTGACTAAGTACAGTAATTGGCCCTTTTTTTCCCTGAGAAATATGATCTCTATTTGAATAGCAGCTATTTTCACTCAAATAGTCTTTTCATGTAATCATAGTCCTTTTGTGACTATTTAGCATCCCACTAGAAGTTAACTATTGAGCTGTGTTAAATGGTTGCAAATGGTGTGTGCAAAGAATCCTTTTCTTTGACTGCTATAAAATGCATTCCAGGATGTTTACTGGAGAAATAAGGTAGAAGCGAAAAACAAAATAATTCAGAAATGACATGACACAGTTTAGGTAAGGAAGATGTTTTAGAGGCTCAGTGTGACCCAAAGGGACTTGAGCAGGGTTAAGTGCGGGTGGAGAAGAATCAGGGCTGATCACTGCAGGAGGATGTGACAAGTGAAGCAGAAGGGGAAGAAGTAGGTTGGAAAGGAAAGAGGCTGAGGAAACAATAGCAAGCAAGGGGACAAACACTAGAAAGGATAAATGTGAGAAACGGGCTAGCATTTTATTCTTGGAAAAATATAGATCTCAGACAATTGCAACACTATGCAGATATCTGCAAATGGTTGTTAAAGTTGCTGAATTCACCTTGACTAACCATCCCTGCCTCTGTTTTTCTTTCATTTAAACTGGGCTGAAAGCTTAGGACTGAAATTGCCAGAGAATCAAAATATTTGCTGGAAAGCAGCTTAGGCTTCTCAGTCATAGCAATGGATATAAAAAAAATTTTTTGTCAGCTAACCCAGAAGATTATTTTGCCTTTCAAACCTTCAGAGTACCAAACATCCACAATATTTTCTCATAGTATTAATATTTAAAATATCCCCATACTGTGCTCATTAACATTAAAAAAAAAATCTAGCATTAATTCATGAGAAGAAGGAAAAAGAAAAGATTCTTTATCTTTGCACTTTCCTAGGAATTTTTTCCAACTCTCCCAACAGGATGTTGACTCGGAGGTGCTGTTCCTCTTCCCCACAAGTACTGAGCCTAGTTTCACAAACTGAAAACCAGGGTAGCCTGCAGCTTATCCTTGGATACCACTACTATTTTAGGTACCAGTCATTCCTCTTTTATGATGATGTGACAATGTGAATAGTAATGTAACCCCGCAAAACATCTGAGTTGAGGTACCATAGCAATCCCTCTGTGGATTGTACCAGTTGTGTATCAGAGAGTGATGCACTATCATAGTCCAGTTGCATTGTGGAGGAGGACACAGTGTTTGCTTCCTCCTTTTTGGGACACAAATGACCCAAAAAAGAAAGGACCAGCTGAAAACATGGTGCTGCCACATTGTCTCCAGCCAGCAAAGCTGCCTTTCTCTGAAAACAGGAAAATACAGCACTCTTCTCCAGCAAAGAGCTGCAGGGACAGAAGAACACCATTAGCAAGGCAATATCAGCAAGCCTGGCCAACAACCTGCCTCCGTGATCCGTGGCACAAATCACGGGCAGGCAAGGCTGGGATGCAAGAGAAGCTGGATCCTCCCCAGCACCTAGGCAGGTCCTGGCCACCACGCTACCATTCCCTGCCACAAAGTCACCCTTGCGTTGCATCCAACATCAGCCATCAATCCATATTTGTTTAATCCCTCACAGTCAGAACAGCAATATTTAAATTTAAAGTAAGTGCTCATCAGGGGAAACAAATGTTCAAGGAGCATCTTTATCTTGCCTCTCACCAGAAATGATTTGTAGTTTGATCTGACTGGTTACTTTGACATAGCTCCTTTAACCATAACATCTTTCCATTCCTCTAGTAGCAGAGATTTAGCATTTCAGGCTGAGTACATATGTTGGATAAGAACATAATCCTCAGCTCTGGGCATAGGAGTTCATGGTAAGAGGATGGCTCTGCATACAAATTGAAAGCACTGAGATGAAGAAAAGAAATATACAGTAAACCCTAATATGCATATTGTGAAGGCCTTCTGACATCAGAAGAAATCATCACTTATTTAATTTGACACCTTTAGAAACCAAGGGACTAGAGGGGAAAAAAAAATGGAGAAAAACAGAGAGAAAAAAAATAGATATGACCTTTAGTCCAACACTCATACTTGCAGAGAAGGAATACGCCAATACGCAAAGAGGAAGAGAGATGAATGAGACTAGACCACTTCAGTAAAGGAAAATCCCAGAGATCCCATTCTACAGCCATTTCTGACAGCACAGAGACAGATTTATTGGGGGTAGAACGGGACATCCCCCTCCTGCTCTATTACCCTTCTTAAGATAGTATGTGCATTGCTGTGTGCAGGATGCAAACACATCTTTGAAGTCCATCTGTTTCTCCTCATTCAGATGGGAGTTCATCTCCTAATGAAAAAGTCTTTGTTATCACTGCAAAACTTAACAGTGGGCATCCAACAATTATCAGTCATCTGTCACATAGTACTGTGGGAACAGGGGGATAGCATTTCTGGAAAAAAAACATAGAGGATCAATCACAAGCACCATCTGATGCCACTAGACTGTTCTTTAAACTTGTAAAAGAAACAAAGAAACAATGCACTGTGGAAAACTAGAGTATATGTGAAACTTCTGTACTAGAGTATATGTGAAACTTCTGTACCCACATAACATGGAACAGTCAGACCACCCTATTTTAATTACCAAATAATTGATATCAACTGAAATAATGCATTTTAACTGCATTGCAGGCAAGTGGCTCTGTGGCAGAGTCATTTCATCCTACAGCGCCTTTCCCACATGCCCTGCAGCTCTGCTGGGTGCAGGGGTGCATGAAGCAGACCTCAAGGTCTCCTCCTCCTTCACACTCCTCCACTGCCCCTGCATAGTAGAGGCCAGAGAGGTTGCACAGGTAAACGTAGCTTTGAAGGGAGCTGAGATGAGAGAACTGAACTTTCTGAATCCACATCCTGAGCACAGCTGATGCACCCTAGGCTGTGCATGACATCTCAAAATCCTTTCTACCTGCTTCTTTTATGCTAAATATAAAGAGGTCCAGGGGTCTTCCCTTTTTCTATAAAATTAGTTCACTTTGTGTAAGTTCTGCTCTCCAGAATACCTTCACAATCTCTGTTGACACCTTTCCCTTCAAATTTGTAAGCATATTCCACAGAATAGTCTGTCTTTCCTCCCAGAATAAATTATACCTGGCATTGTAGGGTCTTCAAGGAAAAAGCATAATTTCGCTTCTCTAAAAGACAACGTCATGAGGTTGCTTTTCTTTCTTTAAATGTAGAATTGAAAGGTACACTTTTATGTTATTCATTGGACAGTCTGACATTATACAGCTATAAGCAGAAGGCATTTTTTTATGGTGATATTGTTTGGAAATCAGGATTCATGGAATAGACCTGTAAAAAATAAAGGCCACAGAACAACAATAATCATAGGAACTTTATAAACCTGGGGGGAGGTTATTTGGTTTGGGGTTTGGGTTTTTTGTGCTGGTTTTTTCGGTTGGTTGGTTGGTTTGACTTGGTGCAGTGTATTTATTATTCTGTATTCTCTAGTTAAAAGGAAAAAAAAGAAAAAGAAATCTGTATTATCGCATGGACAAGTAAAAAATGAACCCCCAAATGCATCATCCCCTCTAGTGTTATAAATCATTACTAACAACATGCTTGTATGATGAGGAGTCAGGCACAAGTTGTAATCACAGTCCTTGGTAACTTCCTTTGGAGCTCATTAAGTGTATCGAGTTCTTATTCTATTGTTTTTAGGAGCAGTGGTTCCATTATCAATACAAAAAGCATAAAGGAAATTTCCAGAAAGAATTCCACATATTCCCTTGAGATAATGTATTTTTCCACCTTGATTTTTACAAATTTCTCAACCGGATGCAATGATAACTAGTTCCTCTGCTCCAGCAGTACACCAGCCAGGCCAGAGGCCAGCCCCAGCAGCCTTTCATTCCCATCACTCACAAGTACCCCTGCAGTAAACCTTTAATGGTTTCCTACATGCTTAAGACTTAAGCTTGTAAAATATATGTAGACATGGTTCTCCTCCCAGAAGTACAAATGAGAGAAAAGGAGGTGGGGAGAAAAAAAATATCAGTCAAAAAGCCTTCTTGAGAAATGTGAACCTGTGAAATGGATGTGCAGCAAAGGCAGATGCCTGCCTGACTCTGCAGAAAGTTTAAGTGATAATTAAGGCACAGTCTAACAATGGGAGCACTAAGAATTTTATCCTTGATGTTATATTTAAAGCTCAAACTCTGAGGAACTGGTAAATGCAAGAAAACCAGCAGACTTCAGCAAAAAACTTGTGACTATAACCCAGAGTTTTAAATTCTTTGAAGAAAGACAGCCTAAAACTGTTTTTAAATTAATTTAAGGGAAAAAAAGAAAAACAAGACCCAAACCAATCAGGTTAATAGGACAGCCTCATTCTCTTCTGAGTATCAGTTCCTGATTTTTAAAAAGATTTATGTGATTGTCATTCCTTTCCTGCAGGGACCTAAGAGGTTATCCAGAAAGGTGGTATAATCTCCATCCTTGCCTTCAGCCCCTAACATACTTGGACCTGCTTTGAGCTGAGGCTCAGACCAGATGGTGTCCAGACATCCCTTCCAGCCTAGGTTACTCTGTGACTCTAAACAGTTACATATTTCCCTGCATCCTCACTGATGCACAGAGTCCTCCTTCTATACCATTAGCACTTGCCATTTTGTTGACAACCAGGGGACAATTCAAAATCCCCTGCTTTCTTAACTGGCCGGTTGCAATCTCTTGCTCTTTCCTTTCCCAATATGTCACAATTGGGCAGTGTGTCTTGTATACCTTCCCAGCTATGCAGTGGAGCAAGAAATATCAGTATTACTGCCAGACTAAAGCCGGCTGGAAAGATAAATGAGAAAATACCTAAAGAAAACCCCCAAAGCGGGTAGCAAAACATAAGGCTTTCCAGTGATACCCAGCTAGACCACAGCCAGCTTATAACACAGTTGTGGCTTTTGCCTCACCATTTTTTTTAGAAAATCATTCCTTGGTTTTGACTTGCAGCCTTACCACTGTATCTACAGGCAATCCAGGATGGCAGCCCTTGTCTTCCTTCGCTTTAGATAAGATAGCTTGCTGCAAGTCCAATTACACTGTGTTGTTGAACCTGACCTCAAAAAGCTATTGCACTCAAAATAACCATGAGCTTTCTAAACATCTTATGAGAGCTATACACCTTACAGGACAGCAGGCAAATACAGAGATGGTAATCTATCAGCTTAGAAAACTGAATCATATAATTCTAAATATTTCAATATCAAGATTGATTCTTTCAGTTGAAACTAATGCTAATTCAAGTATCCGCTATCCCTTATATGTTTTAATGATATAACCAGCACTCATAAAAGCATCAAATCCCTACCCTTGGGAAAAAAATTAAAAAATAAAAATAATACCCTAATCACAGTTTCCTCCACAGCACATATTGACAATGTTAACAGTCAATCCTATGCAACCATTACAAAATATCACTACTAGAAGCCACTTCCCAAACAGGCTATATCTTTGCTAAAAGTTTGCTACAGAAAGAAAAGAGATGCAGAAATAGCATAACAGATGTGCATAACTGGAACAGACAAAACCATCAAGATATAGTCTGACATGTTCCAAAATGTTTCTGTTTCTCTTTCATTTCATCTCTTAAACTCACGATGTTCACAAACATATTTTAATAGTGCATGAAATAATGTCACCTGTAACTCTTTAAGTCATGCCATTCCTTCTGGTGAGGCCATAGGGAAGGCATTCTGGCTCTGCTCCAAGCCGAATCCTCATGTGCCATGAAACAGACATTTCAGAATATTTCCTCCACCTGGACACTTACTGATATCCTGACTTACTACTATCCATCTCCAGGTGTAGTAATGCCTACCAGGAAAAACTGCTATCTGATAGCTAGGCTATTATGCTGCCACAGACAAATCCTTTTGTCCAGGCTTCAAGCATGATGTCATAGAATCATAGAATGGTTTGACTTGGAAGGGATCTTAAAGACCACCTAATTCCACCTCCCTGCCATGGGTAGGGACATATCCCACTAGATAAGGCTCCTTGTATGGGAGGTGCTCTAGCCCTCTGATCATCTTACTAGCCCTCCTCTGGCAGCCCATGATACCGTCAGCCTTCTGGGCTGCGAGCACACATGGTCTGCTCATGTCAAGCTTCTCATCAATCAGCACTCCCAAATCCTTCTCCACAGGGCTACTCTCAATCATATCATTCCCCATCCTGTATTGAAATCCCCATTTAAAGCTGTTGCAAAGCACTGTAGTCAAAGGGCCAAAACTCACATTTCCCCCCTCCTCCTTACTGCTATTAATTTCTTTTGACTATTCACTTCTCTAATTCTCAAGTTTTAAACCAGCTATGCCCATCCAGAAACAGACAGAGCTCAGTTAATCTCCATAATGGCTCTGTGTGGACATCCAAGAACACATTCAGTTTTGCCTTCTTCATAGACAGGATTCAAATTAATTGACCCCACCATGAGTTCCTCCAAGCAAAGACATCTCTGCTACTCAATATATAACTTGGACTCTGCCAGCTCTTAATTTGGATGCACGTTTGTCCTTTAGAGAAAAATTATTTTCCAGATGCCTAACCTAAATAACTTTTTCAAATTCTGATTCCTTTCTGCATTTCAAGTAACTATGCAAATGTATTTTGAACTGTTATTTCCATTTCTATGATCTACTATTGTGTAGCTAACTGGAAATGTGTAAGTGAAAGAGTCTAGAAAATAATGGCTGTGTTTAGATCGCAACCAAGTTGAGCAGGATAATAAAGAGATTGTTCCGTAATTCCAAGGCTCCTGGGTTTTGGTATTACTTTTGACCAAGGTAGCCTATTAAAGAAGCAGGGACATATATGAATGTTTATCTGCTACTGATGCAGGATTTGGTTTCCACCCATACTGCTATCTGTGCTAATGCTGCTATGTCAGCAAAAGTAGCTAGCTATATATTGGAAGTTACACAACCCTTATTGAAAAAGTCCCTAAAATATGCAGATGAATAGGAGACTAATGGCTCTGCCTAAAAAAAAAAACAAAACCAAAAAACAACACCACGAAAAAAGCCCTTCTCCTTTTGTAAGAGCAGAAGCAGCGGACTATAATGCACAAATTCTTGCCAATACAGCTACTTCCCAAGCAAGACGGTTGCTTGAGATTTATTTGGAGTTTCTTTAAGCTATCCAACTCTCAGATTCCAAATATCAAAACCATCCCATGGCTTCCCGTTTCATTACTTACACTGCAGCAAGCCCAAGGTCACCAGCAGCACGTCAGTTAGTTCTGTGCCACATGTTAAGCTTCACAGCATCACTCAGCTGAAATCACAGGTCTTCCCACTGCAGCTTGATCCAAAGCTCATTTAAATCAACATAAAGACTTCTATTGACTTAGTTTGGAATTTGGACATACTCCCAGAAACACAGTAGACTCACTGATAGCTTTCAGCATCCTAAGAATTAAGAGGCAACCCAGCAGTTCTGGTTCCAGCTAACAGAGGTCAGTGTTGCACATAAACAACTGCTGAGATCACAGAATTATTATTCATATTCATGGACTGTCACCATTTCAGTAAAATGCTGGTGACATCATAAGGGGTCACCGTTCTGTAGTTTACATGCTTTCCCACAATGCTGCAGAGGAAACCTGATGGGACTTCAGAGCCTCTTGCTTCCTGAGTGTTTATTTTTAAATCTTTTCTGAAACCTGAAAGTATTTTTTTGTTTAACATTATTTTGTAATGCACCAAGAAGGGATTTTACACTAGATATCATTTTGATATATACTTAAGTATTCGGTATGTATTAATTTATCTTCCAGAAAATGTCATAATTTCTCTTGCTGTATTTAATAACTGCTAGTTAATTATGTAAAATCCCATCCCATCTGCTTATTCCTTCACACAGCAAAATTAGAGGGCTCAATTCTACCACCATTACTCACAGAAAAAGCAGCATTGATTTAATAGACTTCTTTGAAAAGGGATTACAGTATAGGATCCTCTGATATTGATTTTGTGATATCATAATCTTTTCCTCAGAAACAAACACTGATGACTCAAGATAATAACACTGCTAGATTAGGCAGGGTCAGTCAAGTTAGAGAAAGAAAATTTATTAAAAAAGCATCAATATTCTTAATTTCACTAAGTAGGCTGCAGTGACGTATTAGGTATGTTCTCTGTTTTGAAGAAGTGTTCTCTTTAAAAAAAAATAAAATATCTGACTGATGTTCCTCTCTTTCATCTCATTCCCTTCTTATAATTACTTTCATGAAACTATTGTGGGCTAGAGCATTTTTTGTAGGTTAATGGGTTCTCTTTGGAGGGATTAAAGTCACATTGATTATTAATTATTTTTTGATGTTTTAAATTGATGTAAACGTCTAGAAGCTCTGATGAGTAACATCCCATAGAAATCAATACTGAATAAAAACAAAAGCAGCAAAAAGCAAGAAAACCTCTCTGCTCAGCTCCTGGGGGAAGCAATTGCAACTTAGTTCTATTTCGAAGGTCTACCAGCCCTTAGAGAATAGCAGCAACTGGCATATATGATAATCATTTCTCAGTTATCTAGAGCATCTTTATTTTGATGTGTCTATCTTTCAGACTTCAGGCAGAGTCTGCAGATATTTTGCATACAGAACAAAGCTGGGCACAGCAGTGCTAAGCAAATAATAAATAAATTAATTTCATTGCTGTTGGAAAATGTTCATTTTTTTCCTGAAATCTGCCTTGCAGTACATTGGGAAAACACTAATTAGCATTCTTTCTGTGGATATTTTTTCCACCAATTATCTCTGCTGTTCTTCATCACATTTTAAGGGAGGGGGGCAGATTTGTCTTTTTTTTTTTCTCTCTTATTCAAGTTCAAAATTACTTCTCTGTTGTAAGTAGAATGAGAACTAGATCCTTCTTTCTCATTTGATAGGACAAAGCGTAAAAATTCTCATTGTTAAAATGACAACCTGGTGATTCTGTGACTTCCATATGAACAATGAGCAAATGATCCAGAAAAGCTGTGGTGCAGATAATGGACACATGTGGAACAGCAGATTACAAAAATGTAACAAGGCAACTGGGACCATCTATGGTTTGTTCTAGGGACTGCTCTCAGCCTTGAAGAACAGCCCCTTCCTTCTTGGTTGATTCTAGGGATGTGTCTAGCTCAAGAGGGAATGATCGAAAGCTCTTAAAATTGAAGGAGTTACTGATCTCAACAGCTTAGACACTGGGTCTTACCGCTCTAATCCAAAATATCTGGCCTTCACATTATATAGTCAGATGTCAACATAACTAAATCAGACACATTCAGGTTTATAGCATACAAAGGAGCTACAATTGTTTGAAATCTTCTAATACAACTAGAAGACCCATCTTTCAGCCTCCTGAAAAGCACTATGGCAAGGTCGTTTCAAAAAAAACAACTGTTAGATTGGCAGACAACATTGTATGTTTTACCCAAGTACTTAACAAGGAATATAGAATTTTTATCCTCTAAGAGGTTCATATCTAGCAAACAGCTACTTGTTCAATTTCTGGTTGTCACAGAACAGCACAGAGTTGTTGATTTCTGTTATCTCCATGCAGCTTTTCTGAAGTGCTCAATCCCTGTGCATAAATGTCCCTCTTGAATTTTTCCATCCCCAGCATTAGGTTTTCTACCCATTCAGAGTGCCTATCCCACATACTCTCCTCATGTCCATGCTGCCACCTCAAGACCAGCATGCTGAAAGCTGAGTGTATTAGTTCCCTAAAAAAATCTCTCCTTTCTGTAACTATCAGCTGTGTCACCAACTTTCCCATCACCAACATTACTGTAAAGCATTTCTTCTCTAAATACATGCATATGACAGATGAGAAAATGTAAAGGTAACAATAGTAATTTGAGCACAGAACATACTACTTTTGCCAGGATACACTGTGCTGTCTTTGTGGCAAGCCAGACATGATGCGTATCATTTTATTTCTGGAACTCCCTCATTTAAAAGCCACTGTAATTTCCTACCATAAGAATGCAGAAGTTACAGAAATGAAATGCATCACATTTGGCTTACTGTAAAGACAGCAGATTTCTTCCTTAGGAGTTGCTCCCTTCACAGGCGGTATTCATTCAAGACTACACAGTGCTATGAAAAAAAACATAACCTTTCTGTCACAAGTATCTCTCATTCTCTATTCACTTGTTACACGTTGTGCAGGTGGCAGGCAGTACGTGTTGCCACATATATTTCATAAAGATTTTCCTCTTTTTAACTATATGTTGATAAAAGCCCTAATAAAAAAATATAATAGCTTTTGTGCAGAATATATGCAATAAGCCGTGCTCTTTATTTGCTTAGTACACTTCTAGGTACTAAAAGCTGTATAAAGATTTCAATTTTAAAACATTTTTAACATTTGTTGAAGATTGGGTTTTTTTTTCTCTACAGTTCAACCAATTAGGTTTTGCTACAAGAATACGTTTTCTCTCCCCTACAGCAACAAAAATATAATCACTAAATTATTTGAAGATGAGAGCTCAGTATGATGAAAATTATACATACTTCTCCAATACAAAAGGCAAATAGTTTTAAAAAATATTTTTAAAGTTAACTACAAGCCTTTAAAAGTTGTTCAGCAAAAAGACCTGTTTTCAAAGCTTTACTTTTCGACATTTATTGTCCTGACCCATATGCCTAAGTAAAAGAGGCTCTCTTCTGCAGACCTGAAACTGTCTAATAAAATAAGTCTCAAGATGGATTTACACAAGACTTTGTTCACTTTAACATTCATTCTGAAGCTCTGTAAGGTCATTCTACAATCTGCCTGGATTGCCCTGTGTGGTGACATCAGAAATGCAGAGATTAGTGGGCTTCTCAAGTTCAGCTAGTGCACCACCTGTGAGCCCTTTAATAAATTGCCACAGATTGCCACAGGTGGGTCTTTACTCAGCATGGTCCCTGTCTTAACCCAAATATGGGATCACCCTTCAGTACAGCTTCCGATTGAGGAGATACAACATAGAAGCTACTGTATTGACCTCATACAATTTGTGCCTGGGGCTCACAATTCCTGCAGGGGTGAAAGATCTTTTCTCCATGATCCACTATCGTTTCACCACAAGAAAATCAGAAATCAGCTGAAGGGTAATAGTAGGCTCTTATTCCACTGGCAAGGAGCATTTTGCAAGTGCCTGCTACAGTTGCATAAACATAAGTTGGCATCCAAACATCCTCTTAATTAGCTTTGCCCTCTAGAATCACCCTGGTCTAGAAATAATCCATGAAAATAAAGAAATGAGAGAGAAAATGACTTGTAGAAGTTTTGGGGTAAGGATGAGCATTCATAATAAACTTTTTGAAAATGAAAGTGTATGCTTTTGCTGGGAATGTTTTCTCTCCCCTACAGCCCAGATAGTCTCTGACTAGTGGCAGACAAAGAATTTCTGATTTACCTCAGTAGTCCCCCTCTGTCTCTCCCACCGTGAGGAAACCCTACACTAGTTTTGTAAATAAAAATGAATGAGTAAGATAGGGCTTTTTATTTTGATACTAGCAGGACATGGTCATGAGAAAACTAAAAAACCCAAACATTTTCTAAATAAAAGCTTCAGCCAGCATCTCTTAGAGAGATGAAGAGAGGCTAAAAGGACTGTACCAAAATTCACATTAAGTGTCTGCTTTTAATTCTAGGCAAAAGGAAACAGTGTTGAAGCCCTGTGGCTCCCAGCTATGAAATCAGCCTTTCTCTTAAAAAGGTTCCTCCCACAGAAAGAGGCAGTGTCCTAGTGTTATGACTTTTGCTTCAGATTATTAACATTAGATGCAGATATTCCTGAAAATTACACCAATAGAAATAGATTTCCTTAGTTGAGTAATTAAATGCTGAGTAAAGTCTTACAGAATCTAAACCTCTTGGAATGCCTTGGCCTATGTAAACCTGAATTTAGACTTCACCAAACTCCATAAACTGATGTAGTAGTGGACAAATCCACCCTGTTAGGCATCCTTGCTAAGAGAGACTGTTGCTGCTTTACATGCAGAGCCTTAAGAACATACATAAGACTGTAACACAAAGACTTCAGTCTCCTGGAAATAAGAGATGCATTTTTAATCTGTATTTGTAGACAAGCTTCATGAAGAGTCTCATCCCTCCTATTTGATCCATACACAGAATTACTGTGACAACCAATTTTCTCAATGTTTTCCTACTGAGAGCACTGGTCAGATCCTCTTGGTGGTGTAACAGATTGTAAATGTCCCAGCATCAGGTTTTACATCTCTGAGATGCTTTTGTCTCCTACTTTAGTTCTGCCTTGTCCCATACAAATAATACAGCAAGGAAACATTAAATCATACAGGTGCAAGCTACTAACAGCATGGAATATCTGATGTATTGGTCACATAATCAATGGCAGAACTTCAACTGGTCAGAGTTCAGTATAGACATGACTAAGGGAAAGTTTCTGGATTGCAGTTAGAAAAGATGGAAGAGAGAACACCTGTCACTGTGGATCAGGGAACAGTTCTGCTTTTTACTGTTATCTATTGAGCTGAAGTGTAGCTTTTCCTTTCAGGCTTCGTAAGACATGCCATGCCACACCAAAATGAGACAAACACAAAGCAAAGCTGCTAAGGACTGCCTTCCAGCCATTCACAGACTGAAACACCAGAGAACACAGAACCACTGCAAAATGTAAATATATTAAATAAGAAGTTCCTACAGCCAAATGGTTGGAGGCTTTTCTCTGAAGCAAGACATAATCCTGTTCCTCTCCCAAGCAGTATAAATCCACAGTAATATATCTGAGCTCACACACAATACCTTTCACCTGCTGGTTTCTAAACTAGCCATCATGTAAAAAAAAAAAAAAGAAAAAAAAAAGAATTATAAAGGTTCAAGGTCATTTTGCTCTATTTCCTGAAAAAAATATAGTATCAGACCATGGAAAACATTCACATTGCACTGTGAAAGAAGTAACTAAATATTACTAGCCTGTGGGCAACAATCTCAGGCATATGACATGCAGTGGGTAATATCCCTGTTTGATCTCCTTTTGTAACTGACCATACCAGCAATCTCCCACAACATTAGGAACTGGAACAAGTTGGCACTACTGCTGTACACTATGAAATACAGCAACTGGAAGGGAAGATAAAACACACTTTGAACAGTTTTATCACTGTGCAAAGTCTGCTGCTGATTTTACAAATTGCCAGATGGGCATCAAGGCCACAACAAGCAGATACAGCTTAATAAGTGACATTTGGGCTGCTAATGCTGAAACAGCAAGCACGCAGACATCAGTCTTGCCCATCTTCAGATTCATCAGTTAAATGACACTGCTTTCTCAATGAAATTAACTTCCAGGTGAAACTTCAGTTCAATAAATTGAGGCTGGAGCATAAGTTAACAGCAGAGAAGTAGTGAAATATCTTAATTTTAAATCAGTTGTTTTCAACTATTTGTCATTAAAAAAAAATTCCTTTTGTAGCAATGAAAGAAAAGTCAGTGAATTTCAGGCTCAGAAAAACAGTCCTATTACAGTGATCTGAAACAAGCATTGCTCTTACTTCATCTTCTTTCCTGTAACCACATTACATTAAGTGCCCTCTGAAGTCTCAGTTCAACTCTCACTGTAGTGTCTAATAACAACATATAAGATAGCTTATATAGTAGACTTGCTATCCAGCCTAAGACAGAATCCAGTCACACATGGTGTTATGGATGCGTCTCTATCTTAAACTACAGCTTTACCTTTTCTCACTTACTGAAGTTCTTGAGATTTATTATTTATTTTGCCAGTATAGTACCTAAACTATTTCCAATCTTGCTTCACCACAGTAATTTTTGTCCCAGTAGTGCTATTTTAAAAACAACAACAAAACCAAAAAAACTACAAAAAACAATACACCACCAAAACATCTTGATTTTTTACAAAAACCCATGGTTAGTAATATCAACTCGTTGACTGTGGGATAAAACAGCTACTTAAAACTGTGTGCACTTTTCCATTAGGGAACAAACTAGAACCTTCATATTTCAACAGGGCCATAACATTAACGGTTTTACTTTGTAAAAATAATAAATCGTCACATTCCAAGGAACCTAATTTTGTGTGCATATTAACATTTTATCGTGCATAAATGTATGTTTCAGCAGTTATGAAAATGAGACAGCTGACAGTTGACTACTATATAGGAACAGATGCTGTGAGAGCTTCCCTTTAACTAGTTCTGTCAATGCAATGTCAGTTTTCGAAGTGACACCACTGCTGTTCTAGGACGTGATCCTGTAAACTATTATTCGCACAGGGAATCCTGCTGATTTGCATTGAATATTTACATTTAGAAGACTCCAAAAGTTCAGGTCATTAGCTGTGGAGCTCTCCTCAACAGTGATCCACAAATATACAACAAAGTTTTTGGTAGTGCTGAACACTGTACTTCAGAGGGGTGACATGTATAGTCAGTAGTGTTTGCCCAGACGGTACACGCATTTTCTTTTAGAAGGAATACAAAGCATATTAAATATGCTTGAGAAACCATTAAAGGAGCAAAAGCATAAAGATAAAAAAATGTCCTGTAAAACCAAACTTACAATATTAAGCAGAATTTCAAAAGATTAATCTGCCAAGAAGATAAACCAAGCCTGAACACAGCACAGTGCTGATCGGAAAGCGATGTTAAATTCTGCCACGATAAAACTGACACAATACATCACCCTCCCCCTTTGTCAGCTATTTTATTCTTTCTCTTGCAGGCAGGAGGGTGCATGCAGGACGGAGACACCTTTCACGAGAGAGAACATCGCAGCAGGGAGTGCTCGGCTGGTGCTGGAGGACAGCGCAGAACCGGGCAACGCGCCCCGAAACGCCCTGTCCCCCCTTCCTCCCCATGCCTGTGGGCAACCAGGCAACTTCGGAAGAGGCAAATCACAGAATCACTAGGTTGGAAAAGACCTCCAGGATCACTGAGTCCAACCATTCCTATCAAACACTAAACCATGTCCCTCAGCACCTCGTCCACCTGTGCCTTAAACACCTCCAGGGAAGGTGAATCAACCACCTCCCTGGGCAGCCTCTGCCAGTGCCTAATGACCCTTTCTATAAAAAAAATTTTTTGATGTCCAGCCTGAACCTCCCCTGGTAGACCCTGAGTTCATTTCCTCTTGTCCTGTCCCCTGTCGCTTGGGAAAAGAGGCCAGCACCCTCCTCTCGACAACCTCCTCTTAGGTAGTTGTAGAGAGCAATGAGGTCTCCCCTCAGCCTCCTCTTCTCCAGGCTAAAGAAATCCAGTTCCCTCATACACTCCTTGCAAGACTTGTTCTCCAGCCCCTTCACCAGTTTCGTTGCTCTTCTCTGGACTCGCTCCAGAGCCTCAACATCCTTCTTGTGCTGAGGGGCCCAGAACTGCACACAGTATTCAAGGAGCGGTCTCACCAGTGCCGAGTACAGAGGGAGAATNAACTTGCTAAGGGTGCATCCGATCCCCTCATCCAGGTCACTGATAAGGACCTCGATAAAGACGAAGGGTGGGAGGCAGAGGGTCCCGCCGCTTCGCGGGGCTGCCGGCACTTTCGAAGGGGTACGGGAGCGGGGCTGGGGGAGCGCATCCCACGCCGGCCCGAAGCCGGGACGAGCGGGCACGGCCAGCCGGGTCCCCCCGGCAGGGCACACAAAGGCGGCGCGGAGCCCGCGGGAGGGGAGGCAGCCGCACGCCTCCCCCCGCTCGGCGCTTACCTTCAGCAACACAAAGAGCCAGAGGAGGCAGGAGCGGGGCCCCGGGCCCCCCCGCCGGCGCCGCTCGGTCATCGGGGGCGGCTGGCCGGGCAGCGGGGGCGGCGGCGGCTGCTCTGCCCCTCGGCTCCCTCCGCCCGGCTCCGAGCCGTGCCCGGCAATGGCGAATCGCGGCTGCATCAGGCGCCCGAGCGGCGCATCCCGCCGCCCCTTTTATCTGGGGCTCGGCGAGGGGAGGAGATGCGGGAGGGGGGGCAGGGAGGCGGCGGCGGGGAGCGTCTCCCCTCCCGGGAACCCGGCGGTGGCGCCGCACCGGGAGCTGCGCGGAGAGACGCTCGGCGGAGCGCCGGCTCCTCACCGGGAGCGGCTCCAGCCCCCGGCAGCCGCCGCCCCCGACCCCCNCCCAGGGAGGTGGTTGATTCGCCTTCCCTGGAGGTGTTTAAGTTACGGGTGGACGGGGTCCTGAGGGACATGGTTTAGTGTTTGATAGGAATGGTTGGACTCAATGATCCAGTGGGTCTCTTCCAACCCGGTCATTCTGTGATTCTGTGATTCTGTGAAAGGACGGGGCCTGACCCGGAGAAGCCCGGAGCATTCGCCTCCTGCTCTTTAGTTTCCCCTGTTAGAGGTAAAAGCCGGTACCCCGGGACCAGCAGCTGAGCCAGTGGTTGGAAACAGGACAGCCTCCCTAACAGCTGCTCTCAGGAGGTAGAATAAAGCTTGGGATAACTCTACAGAGATTAAAGGTACAGGTCTAGGCTGCGAGGGGTGGAGAAGAGCTCCTGCTGTCCCATGAGTTACTGAGGCTCTGTGGTTAGGGACACATGGAGAAACCTAAAGCCACGTTCTCTTTCTGCCCCTCTGTCTTACATCTCCTCTCCAGCCCACAATCCTGCAATATGATCCAAGGCCATCCCCAAACTCAAAGATAGGCGAGCTACTCATCTTTGCAAAAGCTTAATCTCTGAATTAGCTTATAGGGGAGACCTCATTACTCTCTACAAATACCTGAAGGGAGGTTGTAGAGAGGAGGGAGCTGGCCTCTTCTCCCAGGTGTCAGGGGACAGGACAAGGGGGAATGGCCTCAAGCTCCGCCAGGGGAGGTTTAGGTTGGATATTAGGAAGAAGTTTTTTACGGAAAGGGTCATTAGGCACTGGAATATGCTGCCCAGGGAGGTGGTTGATTCGCCTTCCCTGGAGGTGTTTAAGTTACGGGTGGACGGGGTCCTGAGGGACATGGTTTAGTGTTTGATGGGAATGGTTGGACTCGATGATCCAGTGGGTCTCTTCCAACCCGGTCATTCTGTGATTCTATGATGTCTCTGGGTGAAAAGGGGAAGGGAACAAAACAAAAAAACACCTGAATGTCTTCCCTGTCTCACCCCATGATGAAAACGGTCATTTCAAAAGGAAAGGCTACATCGGAATCCGGTTTGTCACTGATCACACTCTTACTCATGCCAGTATAAATCAGGGTGCATCCTCAGCCCATCTATCAGAGCTATAAGTAATAACTAACTGAACAAAATAAGGTTGTAAGTGTAATAAGGTTGTGTCCGGGATATTAAACTTCAAAGCAACTTTTGATCTAGGTGCGGTTCCATTGATTAGAGTAATAGGACACCGCCTCGCTTTTCCTTAAAAAACTAAAATAGTTGCTAAAAGTAGATTCAGTGGCTGCTTTCAACTTTTCTAAGTCATTTAGGCACAATGAACTATTAAATTCCTGTGGGAATGTCCTTTAACTGATCAATTACAAAGTTGTTTTCTAACAGCATTACTAAATCAGACAATAATGAATCTGCATTTCAGAGCCCTGCTTTGCTTACATATGGCATATATTTAATTTTCATGTAACTTTGGCCTTCAGTCAACAAAAGCTTGATTTCAAAGTGGCCAGAGCCAGAGAGAGATGTGCTTATTTCGTACTGAAATGGGCCCTTGAGCAGTGATTTTCCACGCTCGATGGGGATTAATCCAGAAAATGAAGGAGAAATTCAGGTCCTGTGTGGATGCTGGCACAAAGCCTAAATTTAGAGCTCCAGAAGGCGAATGCTATTCATACATTCATTTATAAGAAGCTTGGGACAGAAAAGACCTACTCAATGGTACTGGCAAAGGACATAGGCCTCTCTTGGGTATCCATCACTCTGTTGGTATTGGGAGCATTATCTGAAACTGGTATACAAGGGGTTAACTGTAGCTAAATTTCCTTCATTACACAGATTTAGGATGGAAAGTTTATCTGAAAGACAGAATGGTGAATTTCTCTAGGAAATTAAAATTGTCATCGGTACTTGAGAGCTGTGGCTTGAATTTTAGGCTAGGAACTTCTTGTTTACTAATTAAATTACGATACTTAATGATATTTGACATTAAGATTGTACTTTATACAGTCTTCCTTTTCCAATATTCCACTTATTTACAATATTTAAATGTTAAAATGATAATGGCGTAAACAAGACTAAAGACTAAATATACCTAAAAAAGGAAAAAATATATATAAAATTCTGGTAGCATTTTAGCCTCAGCACAATATGAACTGAATGAAAATGTTGAAGTGAAAAATAGCTGAAAAAATTGAGAAGTGTTCCTGGAATTAAACCTTCGGTAAAGGACTATGATAATAAAACATTCTGGTCTGGCTTTTGCACCAAAATAAAATGCAGCCAAGAGAATGCAAGAATTGCATCCTTTATAAATTAGGGATGTCTAGCGATACTCAACTCTTTCAAAAAGTGGCAGTGCTTTCCAATGTTCCAATAAAGCTGAATCCTTCAGAAAATTAAAATTAAGTCTTTTAAAAAAAATAAGAAACAAAGTAAAATTAAAAGGCATTTTCTGTAGTAGCAACAATTCAGGATCGTGTCGGAGACATGCAGTGGAAGGGTTCCTGCCAAGGAACGCCTACACCTGAGCAGGGAAAGAAGGTACAGTGTGAACAAAGCTAACAAGCAAAGACTGGCATACTGGGGAGGCTGACTCCAAGCTTTTTCAGTGGGTGAGAACTGAAAAGTCATACAAAGCATTTCTTAAGAATACAAGAAGGAAGGATGTGAAGGAGGAGCAAAAGAAATTTAATCTTTTCTGAACAGGTGGTGTGAAAAGTAAATACAGAAACTATGAAAACAAGGACAATATTGTTTGTTTCTAAACCATCAAAGCTTTAAAAGTAATGATACAATGAGACATCTTCCATCTACTCACGGAAAAAAAAAAACAGAGCAATTTGTAAGCGTTTGCAAGTGCTCAGTTAGTAAAAGATATTGATACAAGGATATTCCAGAAGCTTCAGATGTCCTTCAAGCCGCTATCCACTGGTCAAAGGTATGCCAATTGTCAAAAGGCTTCCTAAGGGATCTATAAACCACTACATTACTCCAGGAGGAAAGAAAGGAAGTATTCAAAAGTATATCTCACAAATTAATCTGAAATTCTATTTATTTGAATGAAAAATCATGCAAACATTTGAGGAAAAATTAAAACAATAACAATCAGTAAAATTGTTCTCAAATGCAGAAGTCATTCTGGAGTCATACATCACTTTTTCTGAATCAGACACTGTGTGTTTGGTGATTTGACCTAATCCACTCACCCACTACCCACCCTTTCCTTCTTGCATTCTAGAAATCTGGAAAAAAACTTCTTGGCACAGTAGAAGCTGAAACATACTTGCAGGTCTAAGAAGGCCCTATAGCAAGGACTAAGTCAAAGCCCTGACCTTTGCATTTGTGTAGCTCCTGCAATACAAAGCTGAATCTACTTTCAGCAACTATTTTAGTTGTAAGGCATACTAACTTTTCTTGGGCTATGGTGTATGCTGGGCAGCAGTGTATCAGAACAGGTTCAAGGGACTTCAGTTCTCTCTAAAACCCACCTGGCAGAATTATGATGAAGGGGAGAATTTAGAGCAAAGCGACCCTACAGTGATATGCATAGTGCATAAAACAGTATTATGATACAGATGAAATTAGAATCACCAGGTTGGAAGAGACCCACCGGATCATCTAGTCAAAAAATTCTCCAAGTCCTGTTGTGCTCGCTAAATATACTGTAAAATCTGGGGATGAGTTATTTTGTGATGTGCCGCATGCAGGAATATGATAAAGATATTTAAAGGCATTATAGGGGACAGATCACTAGAAGACATATAAAGGAAATCCTCTTGCATTTTAAGAGCACAGCCTACTCCACATCAAGCACACTTTATCAAGAACTTCTCAGGTAGATCACCAAGTACTTAAAGGTTGTGCTAGCGACATCATTAGAGCTCTACCTTTAATTTATTAACCTGATGAATTAAAGCAATTGTAGGTGCTTGTAATCAGTGACTTAATGAAGTAACATCCTAACTGAACCAGCATTTATTACCGTATAGCACCTTAGATTGTTAGGGGAAAATAAAAAATTAAGATGTTTGTATTTTCAAACACTTACAGGAGTATTTCTGCTTGTAGCTTACAAGGACCTAATTTCAGGTTTACAGTAAATTCTCCACTTTTCCCTGAAAACCCCAAAGCAACGCTTAGTTAGATCTACCAAGTCTGGCCAGCCTAGTGGCAGAAAACTGTAAATTACCATTTATTCTGACTTTCAATATAAGCCCAGATTTATATGAAGCTTTATAGGCCTCAGTAAGTCTGGATAAATATGGCATGAAATGAGGTTTATAAAAAAAAATCCCAAACCTGTAAGTAAAAGTTCTAGTCCATGAAGTTTCTGAAGCAAAGCTATTTTTCAGTGACAAATGTTTTTATAAAAAAAGAGCATAGAACCTTCTTAAATATGTTCTCACCTAAAGTCCTTTCATTTCTATGACAGTAACAGATAGAACAATAACAAAAACAAGTGCAAAGGGTAGCTAGAATAATGTGCACGGGTTGCTGCTTATGCATTGCAATTGCAAAGTTATCTTTGCTTTATTTTTCATAAGTACAGGCCTCGTGACTTTTAAAAGTGTGTACCACAGCCTGCTAAATAACAATTTGATGTATATCTGTCTTTTCATAACAAGAATAATTGACACACTTCAGATGTACAACCTGGCCAGCTTCCAGATGCTTATTAGCCTTTCTATGCAGGAGAAGCAGTGAACTATAAAACAAAAGGTCATTTCCCTTTGAAAGAAGTCAGAAATCTGTCTTTGGCATTGAATCTTTTCCTCGCAAATAAGTTTATGAAAGTTTCCATCAATATTTCTTTTCCGTAACTCTGTGCAATGTTCATAAAATAACGTCTATACAGAGGAACTGAGTTGGCTTTGGAGCTTTTTTTTTAGCAGAATGCAAGCAGAAAACATACCCATAGAGGCCAATGAGCTCCTTTAACATTTAAACAGTGTATGCAAGTTCTATTTATCTGTCCTAGGTCATCTGAATGCTACAAGATGCCTGAGAAACAGAGCAAGTTCTGTTACTGGAGTTCTATATAAAAAAGTAACATATGTGTTTACCTTTCTTGTGAGTTATTAAATATTTGATCAGCCCTATCTGCTATCACAAACCATCTCTTTTACTCTTTTATCTGCTGAGACTTGAGAGAGAACTATAGTTGATTTTAAAAATGGCTGCAGTTTCTTACTGTGCTTATTTTGTATTGTTACCAGCCAGAAGCAGCTTGCTTTTCCGTTATTGCCTGTGATCTGAGCAGGTCAAAGGCACACTCGCACTTAAGAAAGGAGGAGGTTGAGAGTTTCTGACTGTCTTTAGCACCTTCCCCAACCACACAAGACAACAATAACAACAAAAATTTTGAGTAATCTTTGCTGAGGTAATTGTCAGTAATTCAACTGTACTTTACATTGCAGAATCATCTCCCCTTTTTATTCCCAAAAAAAAACTGAAAGGAAAAACATTGAGAAGGAAGACTGGGTTCTGGCTCACTCCACGTAGCCAGAGACTTCCATACCTTTCACCTCTAAAATATACTGAATTCCTCTGACCCTCAGCAGCAATATTGATTCATAGAAATGTGAGTCACACTTACAGGAAACATTTCACCCCCTAGGAATTTACAATAGGAGCTGCAGTTCTGCACAGATAACACTCTTCTTTTCTTCCTTGGAATCCATGCTAAAATTTGTTCTCTGTCTTCGTGGGATTACCATATCCCAATATAAATGTGCATGCCTTAAATCAGTGCCTTTTCACTCCCATTTCCCAAGTGGCCTCAATAAGCAGCTTTTTTTTTTGCATAAGTGATATTTCTTTTCTATGCAAAGATGATATTATCTTCTGTATACTACTTCACAACCATGGGTACTGAAGCATTTTTCAAAGGAATAAGAATAGCTATCCCCTGGCTCTGCAGGTGAAGGAAGTACATAGTTCATGTGCTCCACAGTGTCAGAAGGCCATGAACAGAAGCAGCTCCAAGTCAAAAGTTTTGCCTCAAAACCAAAGAAAAACAAAGCCTTTGTGAGGCCTGCAGTCAAATTTGTTGCCTCTTCTCTGTTGTATTCCCACAACAGCAGCATCGGTTCTGCCATTCTTCTGCCTGGGGTACCTGTAGGTGGGAGTAATCAGCCCTGACCCAGCCTGGTGAGATAATGCTGCCAGCTCAGTCTACCTTCCCACCACACTCTTCCTCACCATTTTGCAGTGAGATGCTCTATTTAAAGGAAGGACATTCAGCATATTTCCTCCACTTCATGAAAACATCAGCCAATCAATCAGGCAACAACACACAACTAAAGCAATTGGCCATACTATTTGATTAATCATGCCAATTACTATGTACTTAGAGTAAACAATTTCAAAAGCAACCCAGTGTGGAAAATGGGCCTGCAGCTATGTAAGAATGGCTGAAATTGCTAGAAATCATAAATATATTCATAAAATACCTATTTCATTCATGAGCAATTTACTTCCTAGGGGGCCATTTTCATTCAGAGAAGAGAGAAAAGACAGGATTCTGCACATATATTACTGGCACTGTCAGGTGTTCTAATTTCAGCTGCAGAAATCACCAAGGAAAGCAGGATTTAAGCGAATGTTATGTATTATATGGAAATAAGAAGAAAATCTGTAGATTTCTCAGGTAAGGAAATGATGTTTTGTAAATTCAGTCTAGCATTTCAAGATCTCAAGGGTCAGAAAGTGTTAAATGCAAAGGACAGTATGATGCAGGATTTTTCTTTTTTTCTTTTTTGCCTTTCTGTATGTTACATGTGAGCTCATCTCAGAGCATTTGGAAAACATATCCAACAGTAAGAAAGGAAACAAAGGCTTTTTCAAATATATAAATGTCAGAATACCTCTAGAGAATTTCCCCTTCATTTTTCAGACCCTCTACACTTCTCCTTGCAATTTCTTAATTAAAAATAGTCTGCTTTCCTTTTTCTTGGTCATCTCTCAAGAAACACGTACGGTCTATCTAGTGTACATAAATTAGCACGTTAATGTCAAATACATCAATTACGATCTTAACACACACTCAGACTAATGGGAGTTGCATTATTGACTTCAGGAGGCATAGGATGCCTTACTTATTTGTTGGAAAGTAATTTGATGTAATAGAAATTGATATGATGAGTCAGCAAACTCTTTTTTTCTGACATGACTTTGACCTTTAGGAATACTCCTTCACAGTTCATATAGAAGGAGCAGGGTATGAAAATATGCTGACTAGTTTGCTGTCACTCCCTGATGTCTTAAAAAAACCTCTTACATCAGAAGAAATCTAGAAGACCCGAGCAAGTCAATCAGGTAGCCATGGCATCTGAGTGAGTTAGGAAAAACAGAGCCCTTTGTTGCTGACTTCACCTGAAATCGGCACCCGTGCTTCTTTCTCCAACAAAGCAGCTGAAGTCTCAGATGGAATGAGCATGAGTCTTCTAAGCACAACCTTGCTCGGACAAGCAATGCCTGCCTGTTCAGATACTCACACTGCACCTCAGCCCTGCGAGGAGGATGCCAGGCAGCTTTGCGTACGCTACTGACCATTGAGCAACATCAAGGGGATGACTCCACAGGCAACAGTTCTGTTTGGGCTGTTAGTTGCTTCACCTTGGCCAAAACAAATACGTGTTTTCAATCAACCTATTTGACTAATGCTGAAAAAGGGCAGAGGATGAGGGGTTGTTACAGTGACATTGACCTCAGTTAGATGGGAATTGCTGAGGGAGAAACCAAGTGCCTGTCCTCTCCCTGTGAAGTACACTCACACTGCTGGTGTCTTTATCCAGTTTTAGTGGTAGCACACCAAAAGCTATGGCCACCCAATGCTGACACAAGTTGTCCAAATCTAGGGTAGGTGTCAGTTTACTAAACCAGGGGGATTTATTCAGTTATAGAGTTCCTATATCCTAAAGAAAATGATCTGATATTCTGAGTCTACTACAAGACGGGAACTATATTATAAGGAAAAACTCCCACAGTTTCTGAAGTGAAACCAAAGTTTGAGCTGACACAAAGGCTGACATATTGCCTCCTGCCCTGACCCACATGGTCCTCTCAGGGTAGTGCTGGAGTCTACTGATGTAGCGTGGGGAAAACTTGTGCTTCAGAGGCATTTCAGAGCTAGAGACTGTCAGTCTCCAGTGGGGGTGCCAGGGAAAAAAAAAACCAACCACAAACAACAAACCAGTGCTGCTAGCACTCTGCAAAAGAGTCCCTGCATTAACTTAGCCAAGGTTATCAAATCCATGACAAATATGGAGTTCACTGTCTTATACTTCCAGACAACCCGCAAATCTCAAAGTGCCAAACGAACTAAATTGCTATGAAATTAGAGTCATAGAAAACTACATGCAACAATAAAGCCCAGAACAATCTTCATTTCCATGGCATTTTTGTCATAATTAAAAATATTCATAGAGCTTTACAAAGCATGAAATTACCTCGATATTTCCATATCATACAGTAGAACCTTGGCATCAGCTCGAGGTAAAACTCTGGAGCCCCATGAGGCAGCACATTACACATCAAACAGGCATCTACAGAGCTGTTCAAGTACATGCCGGACGTCTTGTAAAACTGGAGGCAGCTATGAAATGGCTGGAGTGGTCTGATGGTTTTGGACAAGACAACTCTGACATTTTCTGTCAGCTTAGAAAATCCACACAAAGAAGGAGGTAGATCAATAGTGTAAGAAAACATCAAAATGACATTATGGGGTCTTTGACAGAGGTAATGTGTTTACAAGCATAATAGCTTCAGCTGTAATAATTAAATGTGGAGCTTTTCACAGGCATGGAAACATCCCCTCTGAAGTAGACTGCTAGCTGACATGACCTAAATACACACTGTGGCTAAGAAACACTGTAAACAAAGGCACCTTGATACAGTAATTCTCAGAACCTGAGTGTAACCAGAAACAACTAATAAAGAGTGATGTTCATAAGACCTGATATACCTTAAGTCCTCTATTCAGCAAAGGAAGTGAAATGTGGAATTTCCCATCTGAAATGTGAGAAATGCCACGACTGCTTTCTGACAACCGCTTACTCTGTCAGAGCATCACATTTCTGTTAGAAATTCCTACTCAAGTCAATGGAAGTTTATAGGAGAAAATACTATTTACTCAGTGTAAAAGGCTTAAGAACTCCATCCATGGAATTCACAAAGTCAGGCTGACAATTCACATAAGTGCCAAGAATACTTGAGGTTCATATCTGTTTTCAACCCATCCTGTTGTGGGTAACCCAACACACCCCCTCTCCAAGCCTCATTAGATACTTGCTCCTTGGAATTTCATTCACTCCTGCTTCTAACTTGAGGAACCTTTTGACCTTGGGCAGATTGAAATTAAGAGCACTCTAAGATTTCAGTAGCACACATAAATGGTTAGCATAAAGGGACAGTTACACGCTGGGGATCAGAATAGTGAGACATAAATTTAAGTATGTCTTGTTGCAAATGTTTGACCATGAAAGCCCTTGTGAAGTGATGCATATTAAAAAAACCCACTCTTCTGTCCCATCACTGAGTGAAACAAGTAATGTTCTAATATCAAGGTGGATTTCAATGCATTGCCATCAAAGTAATTACATTTGACAGACAGGAGAGATGGGATCCTGTTATATATAGCAAAACACTTTATTACAAAAATCTGACTGTGCCAGAGAAAAAAACCCACAACATATTGAGGTCAACTGAAATTCCTGTGAAAAAAAAAGGATGAAACTAAAAAGACAGACAATACCCAGATGAAAATACAGAAAACACAGATTTTTAAGGATAATTTTCAGTGCTTTCTAAGACTCAGAGACTTATCTGCAAGATTTCTGTCTATCATCCTATGGCATCGATCCATCCAACCTGAATCGAGGTATCCCATAATTTTAAGGTGCAATATTGATTGAAGTAGTCAGGACAACAGTAATCAGAAAGGCAAAACTGCATATTATGGTGGTAACAAGTTCATTGTTACAATGATAGAAAACAAAATGATGGACTGTTTAGCCATAAGGGCTCAACTGTGCCTGAAAACACGCATTTTCTTCCAAGAGTCTCACAAGCAGAGTAGACACTGAAGAAACTCAAGATAGCTGTGTTGTTTTCACTGAAATTAATTAATAATTCTTGAAAACATTTTTAAGAAAGGACATCAAATAGTAACGGAAGTGAATCAAAAACTTACTGCTAAGATCATTATCCATGTAGAACACGCACAAGTGGACATTTAAGTTGATACCTAATATTAGAAGGTCATCATCTGAAAGATGTCATGAAGCAAGAGTCTGGTAGATAGCCTAAGCCAAAATCAAAACTCTTGACTGGTAGCAACATATTCAAGTCCTCCACATTTCAAATGACATACATGCATTACAATAGCCTGACATGGCACTTCATGGAGCAGAAGCATAGCAGTTTGCTGTCTTGAGATCAATCACCATCAGCTGATGAAGTACTTGCTTTTGCCCCTCTTCCCCATATACAGTGCTGTAGGAATCAAACATACATATTAAATACCCTCTTTTGGTAGACTGTCTGTTTTTCATTAACAGTATTTCTCTTTTGTGGTTACCGTGCATTCCCTGGGAACAGCTGTAAAAATATTCCTGACTTTTATGGACTTCATGATTTTTAGCCATTTACACCTCTATTTTTGCCTTATTTCTTTTCCTATTCTTTAAGTAGGTTGGCCTACTTAATGACTTCATTCTGCAGCTCTACTGAGTACCACTTGTTAGTGTTTGCTAATGTCAAAACATCCTGCTTTTTTTTAGAAAAAAAATTTTTTTGGCAATTTCCCTGGACTTGTAAAGGAAAATAAAATAATCAAATGAGGACAGCATTGGTAACCGGCTGTTCTTCAAGTTTTACATGCAAATCTCTAAACTATTACAGCACTCATTTTTAGTATGAGCTCTCCAATAACCCTGAAGTATTTGAATGTTAGCATCAGTGCAATCAAATTATTTTAATTGTCAGTGAAAATATGTAAAGCTAAAGCATTGTCATATTACACTTTGTTTCCATACACTTCAGCCTATGCCAAGCAATAATCTGACTTTCATTTGAGTATAGCAGAGCTCCACAATATTAATTAATTAAGCCCTAAAAGTCTCTCTCCGTAACAGGAAGATATTACTATCTCCATTAAACAGATAGGTAAACTGGAGTCAGAGTGTGTTTAATGGCTTGCCTGATTCAATGTCAAATTCAGGAATAGAGCCAAGAAGTTCACTTTCCCAGTTCCTTCTGCTTTATCACTTGAAAACATTCTCTGATTCTGGGTAAGTATTGCTCTGAGTGAGGCATGAACTGCCTCAATGCATCTTCTTGGTTAGGCACACAAGCAAAATTCACTACATTTCCCTTTTGGTCATACATAAAGACTCCATCAAGGCATGTTCTAATTAATATAGGAAGATGGTCAATATAATATGTTGACATTAAAGCTCACATTTGCTGATATTATATACATCTCATTAAATGCAGAGAACTAATTATAACAGCTTATCAATGTCAAGTTCTGAACTAGCGGCTCCCAAAGCAACAAATGCATCATTGCACCTTGTTTGATCTAATTTTCTTCTGCTGACAAAGTCAAATATGAATGTGCCAATATTTATGAACTATAAAGCTTTTCCAAATATATGCATTATTGCCTGACTGTATTTTGCTTAAGTAAAAATCAATACAAGTGCAGCACACTAAATTAGACTAGCTATAAGCAATACAGTGCTCATGTAATATCAGTAGTAGCCTTCCGAATAAATCAGTGTCTTACAGCAGAATTAGTTAAATTGATATCAAAGATAGCTCTACTGCTTAATATTTTATCCTGAGTAAGGAAAACTCTTCCTTGAATTTAAGATCCCCTCAGGAACAGGAATGTCATTGGAAACTACTAGCTGTTAAAAGTTTGCCTATGCAAACGTGGTGTGTTTTAAAAAGAGTATCCCTGAACTGGTGGTATACATCTACTAATTCCTATTGCTCAGGTTAGTCCATGGGTTGGGAGGGATATTCGGAGATGCACCTTTGAAATTAGAGGGATGGGGCAAGAATATGTATTAGATTGCTTGATCTAGTGGAACAAAAATACACGTGTGGATGCACAACATAGTAAATTACTAAGTGCTAAAAAAAAAAAATAAATTACAGTGCTAGCATAAATATTTTCACAGCTGTAGTCATAATGCCCCCCCCCCCAACTTGTTTATGGATGACAATAAAGCTAAGCACTGAATGCAATCTTCCACACCACTGAAAACATATTTGAAATCCTCTAATCCTTTATTCCCTTGTTTATTAGGCTAAAGAGGTAGAGGAATATGGTTGGAAACAAGCTTCAGTTTATTTCTCCCAAACGTTTCTTTCTTTCTCATGTAGGTAGAAGAACTGCAGCAGATTCACAACAGCACTTGTTAATGCCATGTCTCACCCTCTCCTTTTTTGTCTGAATTACTCCACATCAGTTCTGCAGGACACAAGCAACTGCTGCTGCACGTATAGACACATTTAGTACCTTCACACTTTATTAATCTTCCTTTAGGGCTCCATTTCATACCTCATGATTTGCTTAGTTATCCCAAGGTCCTGACAAGTATATATCAAGTATATGCCTGATAGAGAGAGTTGGGCTCAGCATGTTTGCAGAGCCTAAGGACTCCACTTAAAGATTAGGCAAAAGAGGAAGGAAAAAGGACAAATTCCAGGGAAAATGAAAGGCTACCTTTGATTTTGTATATCCAAAACTGTGCATTATTACATGAGGCAGCCTTGTACACTAGTTAGTAATAAATTTTCTTAAATATATTATTTCTATAAAGCTGGAATTCCAGGATTTTTTTTTATACTTACAACCAAGGAGCTGGTATATAACTGACATTCAACAATTACAGGGTGTAATGTCAAAAGATAACTCCAGGGATAATTCAAAATCCAACTCATTACTTTTATTTTTCATCTAAACATTTAAATAGTCAATAATTCTGCAAGGAAATCTCAATGCTGAGGAAATAGCTGCCAGAGCTACAAGACGCTGAGCAAGCATGAAGCTAGCTGCATCCAGGAGTTTAGCTCTGCCCCTTCTCCAGTCTTTGTTAAACACAGCAAATCTGATTAATTATGTTGACATGCTTCACATGCATTTATGTGAGTAAAGCTTTAAACAGGCATGATTAGCCAGTGCACAGAGAAGCTAAGACAGTATCTGTGTGAATCTAAATTATTATTTTGCTTGCCAAGCGTAGACTATAGCATTGAAAGATGCTAAACAGCCATATTGCAATTCAGAATCTTTTTGCACTACAGACCATCTGGATATAAGTATGAGAGAATCGGGTAAGTATACCATTCTGCTCACTGTTCAGCTTCAAAAATCACAGTTCTGGGTTTTCCTACATAAAACAAATACATTAAGTAAGACACAGGAAGGAAAAAAAGGGGAAAGTCTCCCCTAAATCCTAAACATTAGGAAAAGAATATGAAGATCTTGGAGAACAACAACGCTGGTTTCTCTCATCCCAGTTAAAAAGATGACTATGATAATTTTAAAAATATAGTTAAATCCCCCTACCCTATCCTCACTGTCAACCACTGCAATTCTCTGCCCTAGTATCTTAGTAGATTCCTCCTGCCTCTTGCCATGGGTACTTGTCCCTGCCACACTGAATTATCCAGAGCATAGAGAGTGATGAACAGTAATCCTCCAACATCAGCTCACTGCTGGCATTCAACAATATAGGCGGCAGACTTGAGTAAAATTTTCTGAAACATTGCCACTCTCTGGCAAATGGAAGTATAACATGTGTCATTTTCTATAACTAAAATTTACTTTTGACTTCTGTGGCAGGTGATGTTAAAAAGAGAAAGATTCCTGACAAAAAAATAAATCCCCAATTAAGACACAGGAAAAACAAAACAAAACAAAAAACACCAGCAAAAATAACCAAACTCATATATTAAAACCACTATGATTTTCATACGCTGCACTAACTTCACCAAGACCAGTTCCTGTGGAAGGTTAAAATGAAGCATTACACAGGTGTGTGCAGTATTACACAACTATGATGTTAACAGAACTTAGGGATTGCCATTTTTAAGTAACTCTGTAAATTTAAGTCCTAAAGATGAATGGGCCTTTTCGTCCTGTTGATTGAGGGCAAGCAAGATAAATTTTAAAACATTATTATTCGGGTGAATTTTACCTTAGTGTTTTCAAAGGCAAAGGCAGGTAGAGTTTATCAACACCTCACTGTGGACAGCAGATACTTCCATTTAGCTTTTACTGTTTTAGTAATTAGCCATAGGCTCACCAGTTTTTAGAAAGCTGTTGTGGAATACTTCACCTGTAGCAGCTGTCCCATAGGAGAGGCACCCTAGAAGCAGCACAGAGCCTTTCCAGCCCCTTCATCCCCAGAGGCTGTGATTCTTTCTGTACTAACCTCCATGGGCAAGCTGCACTGTCAAGGAAAGTTTATCCACATGTCTATTCTTACCAGGACACATGTTAAGGAAAGAGAGTTTTTTTCAATTTTACTGAAATGTCGGTTAAGAATTTAGTGAATATTTTAAATTTCATAGAAAGATTCTAGCAGCTCCTCCCACCACTGCCATTATTTTGGCGAGGTGGAGGGAAAAAGAAAAAAGAAAACAAACCACACAGGCAATTGGTTAGTAGGCTGTGAAGCCCCCATTTTCCAAAGCACACTTGAGTTTTTGAACAGAAATCACATGAAAATCAACTACTTCTTTTGAAAATCAGAAGCCAGGAAGTTTGGGTGTTTTTTCTTCTTTTGTTGTTCTTTTTTCTTTTTAATTATTAGCAAATGACACAAAGCTGGGTGGAAGTGTCAATCTGCTGGAGGGTAGGGAGGTTCTCCAAAGGGATCTGAACAGGCTGGACCACTGGGCAGAGACCAATGGGATGAGGTTTAACAAGGCCAAGTGCTGGGTCCTGCCCTTGGGGCACAACAACCCTATGCAGAGCTACAGACTGGGAGAAGTCTATCTAGAAAGCTCTCTGGAGGAGAAGGACCTGGGGGTGTTGGTTGATAGCCGACTGAACATGAGCCAGCAGTGTGCCCAGGTGGCCAAGAAGGCCAGTGGCATCCCGGCTTGTATCAGAAATGGTGTGACCAGTAGGTCCAGGGAGGTTATTCTGCCCCTGTACTCAGCACTGGTGAGATCGCACCTCCAATACTGTGTTCAGTTCCGGGTCCCTCACCACAAGAAGGATGCTGAGGCTCTGGAGTGAGTCCAGAGAAGAGCAACGAAGATAGTGAAGGGACTGGAGAAGATGCCTTATGAGGAATGGCTGAGGGAGCTGGGGTTGTTTAGCCTGGAGAAGAGGAGGCTGAGAGGAGATCCTATTGCTCTCTACAGCTACCTAAGAGGAGGTTGTGGAGAGGAGGGTGCTGGCCTCTTCTCCCAGGTGACAAGGGACAGGACAAGAGAACATGGCCTCAAGCTCCACCAGGGGAGGTTTAGGCTGGTCATTAGGAAAAAAAAAATTCACAGAAAGGGTCATTGGGCACTGGAACAGGCTATCCAGGGAGGTGGTTGAGTCACCTTCCCTGGAGGTGTTTAAGGCACTGGTGGACAAGGTACTAAGGGGCATGATTTAGTGGCAGATAGGAATGGTTGGACTCTGATCCGGTGGGTGTCTTCCAACCTGGTTATTCTATGATTCTCATCAATCAGCATCCCTAAGCTCTTCCCTGCAGGGTCACCCTCAATCACATCATCCCCCATCCTGTTTTCCAGGCACCAGGGACTTCTGATTGCCATGACTTTTCAGATTTTCAAGGCTGGTTTGGCAACTACATTAGCCAATTCCCTCAGCACTCCAGGATGGATCTCATCAGGTCTCATAGACTTATATAGGTTTCTCAGGTAGTCATGAACCTGATCCTCCTCTACTGTGGGAGGGGCTTTTACCCTCCTGGCCACCATCTTGTTGTCCATGGACCCCGGAGGGGTGAGGAGAGTGGTTGTCAGTGAAGACTAAGGCAAAAATATTGTTTAGTACCTCAGCCTTCTCTTCATCATTGATACAAGGTAACAATTTTCATCCATCCGTGGGGGTACGTTCTCTTTAATCTGCCTCTTCTGATTGACATACCTGTAGAAGCCCTTCTTGCTAGTCTGAACTTCCCTTGCCAAGGTCAGCTCCAGCTGCACCTTGGCCTTCTTGACCCCGTCCCTACAAAACCAGGCAACCCTATACGCGCCCCAGGTTCCCTGTCCCTGCTTGCACTGACTGGGCAGTTCCCTCCTGTTATTGAGTTTGATCAGCCGGTCTCGACTCAGTCACGCTGGTCTCTTCCCTTTTCTGCCTGATTCCTACATCTGGGGACTGAGCGCTCTTGTGCTTTATGGAAAGCATCCTTACACATTTGCCAGCCCTGTTCTGCTCCCTTGTCCCTGAGGACCATGTCCAGGCAGCCTACTGAGTAATTCCTTGAAGAGCTGGAAGTCTGCTTTCCTGAAATTTAGGGTCCACACTATATTCCTCTCTTGCCCAGTATCCCTCAAGACCTTGAACTCCACCAGTGCATGATCATTGTAGTCCAGGCTGCTTCCAATCCTAATGTCACTGATGAGTTCACTTGTATTAGTGACCATCAAGTCCAGTATTGTAACTTTCAGGTGGGGATCTCTATTAGCTGGATTAAGGAATTATCTTCAATGCACTCTAGGAGTCTCCAGGATGGCCTACAGCCTGCCGTGCTACTTTTCCAGCATATGTCAGGGTTTTTAAAGTACCCCAGCAGGATGAGACCCTGCAAGCATGAAGCCTCCTGTAGCTGGGAGGAAGAAGGCTTCATCAGTTGGCTCTCCTTGATCAGGTGGTCTGTAGTATATACCAACTACAAGGTTCTTGTTGGTTCCTTGGTCTTTTATTCTGACCCACAAGCTTTCAATCTGTTCGCAGCTACTTTTCAATGACAGCTCTTCACGTTCTATCCCTTTCCTGAGATAGAGGGCAACACCTCCACCCCTCCTTCCCGGTTTGTCCCTTCTGAACAGCCTGTAGCCATGGATAGCCACACTCCAGTCATGGGATTCACCCCACCAAGCTTCAGCGATTGCAACTAGATCATAGCTTTCTAGTAGCATGGTAGCTTCCAACCTCTCCTCTTTGTTTCCCAAGTTTATGCATTTTTATAGAGGTACTTCAGCTGGGTTGCTGGTCACATTGCCTTCTTAGTGGAAGACCCTTTATTTCCTTTAAGGTGTTTTGGGGAAGTTTCCTTCCTGGCACCTACTACCTCAGGAGCCTCCTGCTTGACTTTACAGAACATCAACTGTGCTGTGGTACCCCCAGCATGCCCCTGGGCAGCAGGTGGAGGGCCCATACCAGCACCCCATCCCTCCAACCATCCCTACTTGTCATAGGCAAGACCGATATTATCCCCTTCACATCTAGTTTAAAGGCCTATCAAGGAGCCCTGCAAGCTCCTGAGCAAAGACCCTCCTCACTCTTTGAGAAAGGTGGCTCCCATCTGATAACTGTAAACCTGGTGCCATGTAGGCCATCCTGATGTTAAAACCCCCAAATTATTATGGAGACACCAGCCACAGAGCCATGTGTTAATACTCTAGACCCATCTATCTCATCCTTGCAGAACCACCACATGTAACTGGAAGGAGGTAGGAAAAAATCACCTGGGCCCCAGATTCTCTCACTAGCCATCCCAAGGCCCTGAAGTCTCTTTCAGTCACGCTTGGACTATGTACTGCAGTTTGTGGGAGGGCATCCTGGAACCAGTGAGGCAGGCACCTCTCCTCTAATGGCAACATGATGCTTCTCTGGAAAATAATGTGGTACAAAAGCAGAAGGTGTGTACAAAGTTGTCAGAAAAGCAGGGAAAGCATGAAACATTTTTACCACACACAAGCTCTATATATGTCCCTCTTTTTAGCTGAAGCATATGGTTGTGCTGCTTCTATGTACACATAAAAGGAGACAGCAAAAAGTGAAGGGACTTGGAAAGGTTCAGTTAAAATATTTTGCCAAAAGTAGACACTTTTATCAGCTGATATGATTCACAAATTTGTAGTAAATTCATGCAGTTATTTCCCTGAAAAAAGACCTCCAAATGATTGAAATTTTTTTACTATTTCAATTTTCTTTTCAGCAGTCATCTTAAATTTATATATTGATATTGTTTGGATTCTAGCCTAAACCTAAAGCAGCAGCAATCTAAAAAATATTGCTACTAAGCAGAAACACTTTGATCCCTTTCTTTCTGCCTTTTGGGGATTTTGTCTTATGGAACTGACCACACAGCTACTTTCCTGATGACTGGAATTTAACCTCAGATTCCCCAAAAATTTCTAAATCTGATAGGGAAAATAAGGCCTTCTTTTAAAACAAACATCATGGCATTCCTATCTGAGGCTCTACAAAAGCAAATTCTCAACAAAAAGCAAGTGTCTTCTAGCATTCCAGAGTGTAACATCATTTATTTATTGGTGACTAATATTTATTTTGTACAAAGACTGTAACAGTAGACCTCCAAATTATTCTGAAATAAGCAATTTTCTGCTCTCAGTATTTCCTTTTCAAAAGTAGTAAGTGCTCTTGTTCTTAGAAAATCCAGTTGGTGCGGTGTCAAACTTCAGAAAACATATCATGGATCTGGTGATCTGGTTCACTTTATAAATCTGTCCCTGTGTGTATCTGCAGGACCACAGCCAAAGACTCTTCTGGGGCAGGTTTATTAATCTGAGCTTCACAAAAAATGGCTGAGCCATATGCAGAGTCACACTGGAAATCCATACTGACTGGGATCTCTGCTAGCTTGAATATCTACACCAGCCTTCAGCTCATGAGGTAGATACGCCTGTGTCATGGCCCACTTTAAAAGAAAGTGAGTTCTTTGTCCCAGTACAGCGTCAGAGTAATTAAAAATCACTCAGGAGAAGCCGTGTACAGTGTATCATTTACTAAATAATATGCATGACCTTAAAACACTGGATTCAAGTGATCAAAGTGGATTCAAAAGGTCAAACAACCTGTGCAGGACAGAGCACTGGCAGGAAAAGCTGCAGCTGTGGAAGTGACTGGAATAGCCCTCAGCTGGCAGTGCTTTGCAGCACTGTAACAGTCTGCCTAACTGAGCCCAAACTATCACCAAGAGCCCTAACGTTTCCTGGGGTCAAACCCAAAATAAAATCAAACCCATCCACTACAGCCCACTGCAGCTGCATGTGTTGCAAAGAGAAAAGGAGAAGAGGAAAAAAAGATAGAAAAAGATAAAAGGAAGAAAGAAAGAATTACAAGAGATGAGAGACAGTCACCACCTTGCGAATTCCAAATGTAGCAGTATCTGTTTCTTCGCCTGGTGGGTCTAGAAGATGGTGTGTGTCCCCACACAACACACAAGCACAAGACAAATGAGACACAGATAAACAGAGAGAGAAAAGACACACGGAGCAATATGACAAGACAAGCCAGAGAAAATGGAGAGAACAGAGAGAGTTGCAGACCTTCATGGGGATTTGCGGAGATTTTTAAACTCTCTGTCCCCGCCCCTCACCTGATCAGGTGTGGGGGACAGGTAACATGTCCCTCCTAAAAGGAAATTGTGGACAGGAGGGTGCTGGCCTCTTCTCCCAAGTGACAGGGGACAGGACAAGAGGAAATGGCTTCAAGCTCTGCCAGGGGAGGTTCAGGCTGGANCCCCAGACAAGTCCAGACGCACTCTCCAGCACTTCCAGCCTTGCCACTGGGGCTGGGAGCAATCACCTCCTTCGAGCCATTCAACTCATGACAGGCTGGGTCCATACTGCCTGGGGTTAGTGAGTGCTCCCTCAGGTAGTAAGACTGTGGGGCTGCACACGCTCATCCACAGGAATAAAGTTGTGGATCTGCATTGGTAAGCTGGAAATATGGACTTTTAATTACATGGCACAAACATGCTCATTTAGTACATAAGCAGTCTATTTGCTGACAAAACTGCATTCATGCAAAGCACTTCTGTGCATCATGCAAACACAATTTATGCTCACTTCATTTGCTGTAACTTTGGATTTCAAAGAAGTTCTTTATTAAAATGGAAGGCATTGCGGACAAAACTCTATTACACGAAGAATTCCTGCTGGGGAAATTCTCAAATATGATGGATTTCTCTGATGTATTTGCAAACATCAGGGAGATCCTGGAAAGGTTTTATAATTCTGTTTTGATTCCACTGGCTCCTATAAACAATGCATTTCCTGTATACTTGACACTTGTCACTAAAGAATCCCCATTCTTCCTGAGTTTGCATTACAATTAATCCTCTTTTAAGCAAATCACCACAGGCCAGATGTCCTCAGCAAAGCTTAAAAACATTAAAATTCACCCTACCCTTCATTTCCCTTTTATGATCTGCATTCATTCTGACAAGACTGGGGATTTATGGCCAACAGAGGTTTACATATCACAGCTCACAGGATGCAGCAAAAGTAAAACTCTAAAGCACGAGCTGAAGCAACAGAGTGGCCCCATTTGATTCCCCTCTGCCTATAGTGGTGTTCCTAGGCTTTGCATTTTTTAGCGAGTGTGATCACAACCACGACCTTCCAAGGAAGAAGAGAGAAATTAATAGAGTTAAGAAATAACAGCACAATTCTAAAAAAAAAAAAACCCCTTACAGTCTAACTGGAACAGGCCAAAGTACACTTGCAAATGATACCACCAACATCAATCTGATGATGTCTTTGTTCTGAAATTAGGCAAGAAATATTTTAAGATCTACAATGAGTCTCAAGACACAATATCATGCCTGTGGAACAAACCAGATAACAGAGAGAGAGGAAGATTAAATAATTCCAATCTAATTGTAGGAGAAAGGAGTTTTTTCAGTTCATTCTTATTTTGCCACATGCTTTCATTTCAGAACAAATATATGAAGTGTATGTTTCTCATAACACATTGCAATGAATAGTTTAAGCAGAAGTTACTTCATTTAGCATAACCTAGAACCTCTACATTGTATGGGAAATAATGTGTTCAAAAAAACCTTAAATCTTCTGAAGGTGGAGAAATCCAGTATTACATTTGGATTAAGATGCAGTGTTGGAAGTGCAATTCACCTCTTCTTGCACAGCAGACCCTCCTTTCCCATCTCCATATGCATAAGAAAAACCAGAAAAGTCTAAGTCCCCTCCTAATTAATATTTCTCAAATCTGTAAATATATCCCACAAAATTTATCCATTTACTTAAAAAGTATTTTTTCACAGGTGGAAGAGGCAGAGCAAATAATCTTTCAAAATGCCTACAGGAGAAGAATTCTTCCTGCTCAGTTTTCAAAATGTAAGAATAAGTTTTTGAAGGTTGATTCTTGATCACATTGTTAGCTGCATGTAACCTTTATATGTCAGGAGCCTTAGTATCTGTCAGGAGCAGTTTACCTGTCTAATGGTCATACTTATATAATCCTCAGCACCTCTCCTCTGTGCATTACTTTATTAAGAAGATAATTATTTTACATAATTATTTTATCTTTTAACACTTTATAATTCATAGCATAGCACTGTGAGAGACAATATAGCCTAACAATAACAACAGCCATCGCCGTTTCATCCATGAATTATAAAACACTCTATAGTCACCTGCTAAGCAGGGAATAACTGAATATCTGGGCAAATCATATTGTCTTCTAATCTTTGTTATCTCACCATAAGAAGAAAGAAGAAATGGAAACAATTTTGAGAGGAGATGAGAGGGTACATAAAAGAAAGGAAGAATTATGTGCTGTCCCACCTATAAAGTATGTTTTCCTTTGTGAGAAGCAAACCTGGCTGAGCTAACGCTGATGTAACAACTGCAGCATCCACCCTTTGCTCTCTGGTTCCCTCTAATGAGACAGGTTACAGGAACGACCGGCCCAGAGAGGGAGCCTGCAGTTGCACAGGTCAGCTCAGGATGGATACAAGTAGTCAGAATCATGAGAACAACCCCTCTTCCACCTGTCCTTGGACTTCACAACAGTACTTCATCACTTGTAGAGAAGAACGTGAAAAATCTCTACTTTAATTTTTCCAAGAAAAGCAACATTTAATACTACAAGATCTTTTAGAGTTGTTTTCATAGTGCTCACTGACAGTGACAGCATTGGCCACCTTTCCTCCTCACCTTTTCTCATACCAGCATTTCTTCTGCTGCAGCTGACCGCTTGTCATTCCACATGCAGGTAACATGCTCTGCGAGCTTTCCATCTGCTTGCTTTGTTCCTTCCAGGAGGAAAACCTGGTCAATATAACACTTGCCAAGCAATACGGATTTTTATGTCAGATGCCAGAACTTCAGCTGAAGGAAGTCAGTTTAGATCCAAGGAAATAACACGTTACACTTATTTATTAAATTCTGTGCATACTTCATGGAAGAAATATAGCCTTCTGAAAAGTAGCAGGACACTATATATTGCATCTTCTACATTGACCCTCTCAAGTGACCCCAGCCAGCTGTGGTGCACCTACATAAATGGATCACAGGCTAATTCAAAGGGACCTATTTTTTTAATTTGGAGTGTTTAAATGTATCCTCCTCCTCTTACTTTGGCTTCTTTGTAGGCATGGACACATACATAATAGATCTGTTATATATTTATATTAAATAATGTATTGTGTTCTATACCGGTGGAGCAGTTTCTTTTGTTTATAAATACTTTATTTCAGTGTTCATTCTTGTATTTCATAAGAATGTAGACATTGAAATTATGTATGCACTACAATCAGAATGCATGATCCATGAATTAAATCATGAAGAAACAGAACTATTAATTACAAATCTGCCTTTAAATAAAATACTAGTAAATAAACAGATATGCCAGCTAAATTCACCCTTTACTGATACATGGGTTCTCCTTGAATATAATTTTTAACTCTATTCAATGATTTCACTCAACCAGAGACCTGTCAATGACTGGTAAATTTTATACGAGTGTATAGAATTAAGCCAGAATTCCCCGCAGGTAATTCAATGGAGCTACTGAGAATCTGTGTGAGTAAAAGAGAGTGGTATGTGACTCTAAATACTCAATTAAAACTACAAAGAGTCATTTAGCTGGGTCACCAATACTGCTATTTGACCCAGGGAAGGACCAGAAAATAAACTCTCTCTTAAATCTGTAAAACTGGTATTTTACAACAGAAAGAGTGGTTTAATTACTGATGTTTCAAAATAGTGTTAGATTTTCTGTTTGATGAATAGAATTACGCATCTGTGATGAGTAATACCCTGCTGGACCTCAGGCTGTGCACGACAAGCTCCCACACACTTTTTAGGTTTGTGCCTCTGTCCCTCTCCCAGGGCAGTGCTGTTGGTGGCACCCCAGCTCTGCACAGAAGTCACCCGCAGGTGGCAATGTTGGATCAGTTTTTAAGGATTTTGTTGTAACTCCTGGCCTGAAGATGTACTATGATTGTCTTCTCATTGCTCCAATTTTCCATTTCTTAGATTACTTCTTGTTTATTTTTATGCTACACTGGACACCCACCATAAGAAATATTCCAGTGCCGAATTCTCTTCTGATTTGCTAGTACTTGCGCATTTTTCTGTCTCATTTCCAGGCTTTCCTGAACATGTTTTCTGTAGTGATAAAGTTTTGGGAATATGGAAGAATTAGATTTCATTATGTTCTCTGCTTGATGCTTTCTGTGGCCTACGCTTGGCCTACCTTGGCAGGCTCAAGGGAAATGTAAATTACCACTCTGAGTTCAGTATGCTTAAGACTCCTTCAGGCCAAGGATTTATTCCAGAAGCCTTGATACTTTAAGTACTGCCACAAGGAAGATATAGTATTTCTAATTTCTCTTCCTTTTTTTCTTTTTTCCATCTCCACAGATGTGAAGCTGGTGAATACTAAATCCCCATAGACCTAATTATCAGCCCATAACGTAGTGTTGATCCCTGTTGAACTGCATATAGTTTTAGCCTTCTATATAATCGTGCCAATCAAAGGTACAGAAATTAAATGCACCAATGTGGCTGTGGTATTAGTATGCACATCTTAGCACATCATATCTGCTGATTCCCATCCAGGAAGTCTGGAACTTCTTGTCCCCACAGGCTGGGGCAGAGGAAGCTCTAAGGTCAGCATAGTCAGGGTACTTCTCCAAAAAAAAAATGTTTAAAAACTAATTTGGAAGTACAGCTACCTTTCTGTGGTTTTACACTCTAGCGTGGCAGGGATGAGTGGTGAAGTGACAGCTGCACTGGACAGTGCATATATGTGTTTCAAAGGACCAGCATATGTAGGCACCACGGCGCTGCCATGGCTGTGACTTGATCACTAAAGGGCCATGTGAGAAGGTGGAAAGGCAGTGTTTCTTTTAAAAATCTCTAGGTAGGACTCAGAGAACAGCAGCAAGGGAAGATGACATAGTGAGTTCATGCTGAAATTTTGGAAACATATTGCAATGGTTATACAGCTGGGAGATGGAAAGGAACTTTTGCTCAGCTGTAACACCTCCACTGGGAGCTGCAAAGATTGTACACATCTCAGGATGCCAGCTTGTATGGAGGAAATTTAGATGTTAAATTTTCTTCAAGGGCCGTATCGGAGCTGAATGACTATGCTTCTAACTCAGGCATCTGAGGTAACAGGAATTCCTTCTTTCTTGATAACCTGTTTTCACAGAAAACCAATCGCATAGATTCTGTGATTTTTTTTTTTATACTGACTTTCATGAGCATGGAAAAAGCAGCACACTTGCCTAATATATAAATTAATAGCCACAGACCATGTTTCTTCTGGATGGACCACAGATTAGGGAAAAATGCCATCGTACAGCTTATTGCAGATACGGAAATTACACACAGTGAATATTACTACCCCATAGGAGAATGTGACAACATTTGAACTTTTGTTTCACACACTCTATTAGCAGCAGGATTGCAATCAGGAAAAAAACTTAGCAGTAATTCCAACCTCAGAAATCCTCTGGAGAACTTGCTGCTGAGAAACTCCATCCTGAAGGCTGCCAGAAGCTCTAATCAGCTAATATATCAAAGCTCTAGTGTAGCCTGTCTACTCCCCCGATCTCAGCAAGAGATACAAGTAATTCTCATGGGTCAATCTACAAATCTAAGAATAAGCAAGCAAATATGCATTACTACACTCTGCAAGACTGTAGATGGATGATGGTGAGCAAGACAATGTTTTGATGCTGTGTCCAATACATTCTTACAAATATTTCAAATTCTGTGTTTCTTGAATTTAGCATTGGTACAGGAAGCCAGAGGTGAATGGAGGCAAGTTGCTTATTTCCACAATTCATGCCAGGCAGACATGCTTACATTTTTTTGCCTTTGTGGGATTCAAACAGGGTAAGTGGTCACTGTAGCAAACCAGATAATTTATCATAGACTGAAATGGTAAACTACATTTTTACAGTCAGGACACATTACTTCCTCTTTCCTTTACAATTCCTTAAAAGTACACACCATACTAGTCAAAGAGTCACTATCAGCATCAGGCTTAAGGAGGGCATGTGACTGTTTCTGTACAGCTCCTTCTCACTCATTTACAGAGTTTCTCAGCTGCAGAGAAGGATTATACCCCTAATTAGACTTTCATCCTCATAAGTCCATCTAGATAAACTTTCTGAAAATATCAAGTTATTCAGCCAACAGCAGAAAGAAACAAATCACAATTGCTCCCTAAAATAACACCTTTCTTTTTAGTGACTTGTGTAAAATGAATGATAATTTCAAAATGAAACATTCAGGAGGCAATCAGTTTTCTGTTTACTGCAGAACATATGATTAATCCCACTTTGCTTGAAGACATCAGAGTACTGGGAGGCAACCTCTTCAGGAGCATTGGTATCCAATAGCTTGCTTTAAGGACCCTCTCCCATCCTGAGCAGTTAAATGTCATAGGATGGTCTGTATGAATCCTTCAGTCTTCTTGGCCACTATTGAAAAATACAGATTTTTCAGATGCTATTGCTGCTATTGACACCAACTCTAATTTATTAAACTATTTGATTTTATTTCTTTGCCAGCAGCAAAATTTTGCTGACAGGTGTTTTCATCAAGAAAACAACATTATCCCAAGTTAGGCTCTGGTACTTAGGTACAGTAAACATAACTTTCTTAAACAAGTAGCCAGCCCAACAAGCATCACTGAGCCTACTTTTAGAAAATATTATTCCTTAGTTGAGCTAGAACAACCCTGGAATATCTTATATGAGTAACTGGTACTGCTGGAGGCTATAGGTCATAACCTTGGATGTATTTTGCACAACAGCTCAAATAGCTGTAAATTATTCTTGAGGTAGGCAAGAGCAACAGCTGTGGTCATGCAGAGCTTCAAGACTCTGTTCCAAGTCCAGGCTTTTTGGAAGACAGTGATTAAACACTGGAAAAAATGTAAAATGTTTCACATAATTAAAACCATTTATTCAGTGAGAAAGGGCATGAACTGTATTTTCATAAGGAAAAGCAAATGTAGGACTACTACCAGCTTGGTTGGACTCCAAAAGCACATCTTCCCTATTAAAGTTAGATGATTCCCATGTGAGGTAGTAAACAAAGCAACTTGTCAGTAGTTTGTTATCTACACTTATTTACCTTACATAATGAAGTGTGGCATAAACAAAAATGAAGTGGTACACTGTAGAAATTTTCTTAGTAGGTATTTGGGTGGTCAAAGTCTCATGGGGGTTTGCAGTAAAAGTTAATTTTAGGGCAACTTTTGCTTTGCATAATGAGAGCCTAAACAGCTGGAGGTCTATGTGAAATCTGGAAATAGCACTCCAGCAGCTTGAGGACCATCTGTAGTTACTTTCATTCATGTCTTCCTCTTAATCATCTTAATGATTAGCCAGTATATCATCTAGTGGAAATCTATAGTGGAAATGCTAAGACATAGATTCTGAATTAGCAATCCCTGCATCATATCAGTAATTTCTGTTTAGTTTATAGCAGTGCTTTTAAAAATATCATTTTTAGAAAGAAGCCCAGTTTAGATTAAGACAAAATGAGGCAGTCTGCTTAAATAATTAAAGTGAACATGAACACTTTCGGAGCACTGAGGAAGTTAGTCACCTTCTTTATGCCCTGTTTATTTTCCTTTACATATGCTTATAACTAGAGACAGCTCAGATTAAATCTAGATTTAAAATTTATGTCTGGATCTGAATATCGTGTCTCAAATAGTACAAACCATGGTCCCAGACCCAAATATCCAAGAAAAAGAAAATTGGATCCTAATGGAAATTCTAGGAAGCCTGAGTAGTTCTAAACCAGCTCATTGTGAGCCAGCAAATGTAAGCTCAAACTTTAAGCTGAACTCTGACCCACATATGAGCTCTGGATTCCTGGCTTATTTATGCACATCCCTGCTTAAAAATTAAATTTTTATCACATTTGATTTGGAAAGGATCATGCAGAACCCCAAAAGCAGCAGGGCCAGAGCAAGCACCAGGCATGGCTGGCCTTGCAGCACACAAAACTACTCAAAGTCCAGTTATTGGGAGAGGTAGCATGGTCACTCTTCCACCCCAGAAGACAGCCCCTGCCAGCCTGCCAGCCTCGAGCCTCATTGAGTCAGCAGGTTTGGTCCATTTGGTGAAACACAGCCTGACCTTAGAGGGGGAAGGCTGCAGGCAGACCTGGACACCCACCTGCAAATCCAGGTTCTCCCAAATCAGTGTCTTTGGTGTTGCCCTCCTTGAGGCAGACTGGTTGACTTCAGGCTGGGTCTGAATGGTCTGGGCTGAGCTCCCACCTTACTTAGCATTGAATGGTCTTATCAAACCTGCGTTCAGTGCCAAGCAGTTATCCACAATCTATTTCTGTGTCCACTGATGTAGCTGCAGGCATACTTGCCTTATGAAAATAAATTCACCATTCAGATACTGCCTTTTCCCCTCACAGTCAAAATATTTCTCTCTTGTCTACCTGACAAAGTAACTAACTGTGGAACAATCATCATTTTAAATGGTACAATGAAGATTTTAACTCAAGGAACAGCAATCTTCAAGGAATTGGGTATGATATACGTTGCATTAGTATGGTGATAGAAAATTATTAACAACATACTTACATATAACATTTATATACATGTACAATTAAACTGATTGTACATCTCCAAAATCATGCAAACATAAGGAGGGAATATAATCCCAAAATAACTATGTGTACAGCAGAAATATTTATTTGATAAAAAAAGCCAAACAATAACTTCTATATCCAGGGACCAAACATGGAAGCATTCTTCTATGCTTCAATTTCAGTTTTAACTTCTGATCTGACAAATTTGGATGGAAAAAATGAGGGCAAAAATGCAATTTTGCCACAGCAAAAATGTTCAGTTCTCAAAACCATTGTATTGTTTCAAAATCTATTTACAAATCATTTTAATTGGAAAAAAAAAACATTGGAAATGTTTAATAGTAAAGCTATTTTATTTCATTAGGTTTTAGCTACAATTTACCTACTCGCCCTTACTCAATTTCAGTAATCCACTGATATGCCCACAGCCACTGCCATCTCTCTTTTGCAAGTTCAGCTCATTATCAGTCCTTATCACTTGACCAAAATAATTTCTTTGAGGATTCAGTCCTGCAAGTTACTGATATTCTGGCCCCAGTCTAGTTTGGGCAGACATTTGGCTTTAGTGGAACTGCTTATGGAGTTAGAGTTAAGACTTGAGTACTGGATTTGAGTTTTGGATTAGGGCCAGAGCAGATTTTTCTTTGCAGGATTAAGTCCTAAATCTCCCTCCAGAAGTGATTCAGTTCCAGTTCTTTACCCATTGTTTTGTTCTGTGAATTTCTTCATTTGCCTTTATCTTTTGGATGAAAGTCAAGGCCTAAGGCCTGATTCACTCATATATTATTGCTCTTTTACATGAGCATAATAACTTCAATGAAGTGTCTTAAATCAGATCTGGGAAAATGATTATCTGGGTGAACGGATGTGTTCATGCACTGCTGGTTTCAGACAGCTGGTGACTAGAAAAATAATCTTTTCCATTGTAGATCCTGCTGTACAGTTGTGTAAAACTATATCAAAGTATAATTTTTCTCCTCTTTATGATGAGACACAAAATCCTACACGTTCTTTGGCAACAAGATAAGCACAAGCTCTTCCTGACAACAAACACACACCAGGAGGGTTTAAATAAAACAGAGAACAAAGAAATTAAAATCCATTAAGAAATTCCAATCAGCTTTAGTACCCTGCATGGTTATGGGAGATGACAAACTTCTACAAGTAACGAATCTTTCAAAAACACAAATTCACAGTATTTCTGGCAAAAATCACTGCAGTAGAAATGTGTGGTATGCTAGGAAATAAATTCTTACTCAAATATGAGGCATTGGAAATTTCTGTTTTCCCTTAGTTGAATTCAAAATCCAATTCAGCTCTCCACATTCCTATTGACTTCAACTCTTGTGCGATTTTACCATTTTTTCTATTAAAATTATTTGACAATTTTTTCTGAGTAACATCTTCTAATGTTCAGGCAACTGTACTTGACATCATCTTATCCCACACCAATGGGCAAAATCTGCTTTCTCCCTGCCTCATCTAAAGGATGCAGAACAGCAGAAGCAATCTCTTAACTTCCATGGAGTTTCTGTCCATAGCTCTGACAATAGCCCAGTCTGAAGTTCTGATTTGCAGCTCATAGCAATTTTGGTAGCTAAATAGAGCAGTAGTAAGTAATCACATCTCATTGCAAAGCTGGTCGAAGCTTGTTTCCGACAGACTGTGGAATAGAAAAACTACAAAAGAAGCAAAGCAAATCCTTTCACAGTCAATCATGATTTAGGAAAAGTGCATCATCTGGCAAAATCTCCATTCTTCATTTATCAGCTGAAATACATCTTGCCTAATCTGCTAAACAACAAAAACAGCTCAAGTTAACTTTAAGACAAATGATCCTAAGTGGATTGTTTGTACTTTCATCTCACCACTGTGCCAGAATTTAAAATACTTGGTACTTTTACTGTAAATACAAATGTCTTCTAATATATTAAATAATTCATTTGCTTTGCTTTAATATATTGGGCATTTGGTCACTCCTTTTCAAGGGATTATTACTTGACCATCATAAAAAAACCCAGGTGGCTATTGTGTACCTAGGCATATATTTATGGGAAGAAATAATGCTTCTGGCTAAAGTCAATATAATTAAGGACTTTCACACATGATCCTGCAAACAAAATCTGCTTTGGTAGACCTTTATAAGATGCATGTTAATTCTTTGCTGTCAATATTAATACAATCTTCATTTACGGTGTGTTTTAACAAAAACACGCACAATGGCACAACTTTCAGCAACAAAACCAAGCTTAGCTGGCCACAGAATAGGTGTATCCTAAGTATTAGTGCAATAATTTGAGAGCATCTCCTAGCAGATCAGCAGTATCCTGAATAGTTTAATTGGTTCCACTGTTAGCACACGTCCCCAACTTTTGGGCCAAGGAGACTACTGGCTGAATGCAGAGTAGTTGTCTATTAGCCATATTTATACTCATTTGCTCAGATATTAGAAGATAGACTTTGTGTTGCTGCCAGATGGCTCCCAGCTGTCTTTTGGTGGAAGAGAGGCGGTCTGAGACTGCTTATGCATGCTGGGGTCTTGCCTTGACTTGCATCAAAATACATCTGGACATGCACTCAGCTGGGAAGCCTAAAAACTATTCCCAGGATCTGGAGCCTGAGTGTAGCCTAATTTAAGCAGAAAGCAAAAAAAAAAAAAGAGTTCAAAACTGTATTTAAATTATGAATTTATATTCATGTTCTTTTAAGAACTGTAATTAAATGTTTTGTCTTCATGACAATTGAATGAATTGTCTTCATGCTCCTTCCTAAAGCTAAATGTTTCAGAACATTGCTGTGGCACCTTTTACCAGGTGCACTCCAACAAAGAAAGCTGCTGCCTTTCATAGTAGCTGCAGTTGCCAAATGGACTTAAATTGTCTCTCTCTTTAGAAGGCATTGTATTATTACAGCCTTTTTCATACAGATTCAGAACAAACATGGATTTTGTATGCTGCTTAAATGCATTATATAAAAAAATACTAAAAGGACACACAATACAAAATACCACAGTTAATCGGTCCAAAAGCCCTCCTAATTCACCTTCACAAGGTGTATACTCAATGATAACATTTCTTAATTACATGAAGCAAGCCATTATTTTCCCCTTGGAACTTAGCCTTTTTCACCAAACCTCACTCTGAAGGAGTTTGCCACTACTGCAAAAAATACAGCTAACTAGCACATTCCTCCCAACAACATTTTCCTCAAGGCATTAAGACTAATTAATGTTGTAAGTAACTAGTGAAACATGCCCACTGGCAAAGATCACTGTTTCAGGACTAGATTTCATAGGTTCTGCAAAGGTGAGGTCTAACAACAAGGCACCACTAAGGAGCAGCGTAGCTGCAAAATACCTAAACCAAGGCCAAAATTCAGCTCCTTTGTGCTCAAAGACAGCCCACCTGCATGCTCACTCACCTTCCCTCTCCCATATGGGCTGAAATGCTACAGTAGGACCTCTCTCCCTTACTTCTGCCCTTCCAGTAAACTGCACGAGACACAGTGTGGTCCAGTGACAATTGCTTTCCCCAGCTTGTTTGTTTGTGGGAGACTTGCAGTTGTGCAGGGGAAAACTCATCACACAGCAAGAATCATAGAATAGTTTGGGTTGGAAGGGAGCTTTGAAGGTCATCTAGTCCAACCCCTACAATGAGCAGGGACAGCTTCATGATAAGGTTCCTTAGAAAACTCCGAGACGCATGCATAAATTCTGTAGTGAGAAAAATACCATGAGGAAGCACTCACCAATATGAAATAAAATTAGAAATCTGATGGGTTATGAAGATGTAGAACTACACATGCCACTGAAAACAGCCTTTTTGACACTCGCTTTCAAACGAACAATTTTCAGCATATTTCTGCAATCTGTCCGAATCTGCTTATACAAAGAGAACACTTTATGCTGTTTCATTAATGTAGAAATGAGCATTAAGATGCATTTAAAAAGAATGAAGAAGCAGCATTGCCCACGTGCCTCTACAAGACTGCTGGAGCATATGTGCAGATACTGTTGGTCCTTTGGAATACAGAGCGTGTCAGATACAGCCCTTGGCCTAGCCTTAATATTATAGAACCTTCAAAATTTCCTTTAATAGTCAAGATTTTTTTCATAGAGAAATAAATGGACTTGATTTTTCTTTTACTGAAGTCAAACTCCATTTACTAAAAGTTAAAATATTGGAGAGCTGAGTTATGTAATAAAACTTACAGACTATCATTAATGATTAGTGCAGCTTTTTTCTATGCATAAACAAAGTAAGCCTTATGGCAATTTGTGCTAAATTCAGAAATCTATGAAAAACATTTATTCTACTCATGTCAGAAAGAGTGACTGCTTTTTCTTGTGATACAGTTATCATGATTATTGAATATTACCATTGTAGTCAACTCATCTAAGCATGCAACTTTATTTTAAAAAAACCCCAAAAACCTGCATTGAAAGACATAAAATGCAGTCTCAGAGCACAGAATTATAGAATAATTCAGGTTGGATGCCACCTCAACAGAACATACAGCTCCTGCTAAAAGTGGGCTCAACAATGAACACAGACCTGGTTGCTAAGGGTTTTCTTCAGATGGGTTTTGAAAGTTTGCAGTGAGAGAGTCCACAATCTCTCCTTTTCCAAGGTCTGATTGTCCTCAGGGTGATTTTTCTCTTTACTGCTTAGGAGGGGAAAAAACTTGGTTTTAGGGGTTGTGCACGTGTTGTCTGAGACAAAGTGCACAAACCAGAAAGGCACTAGAGGAAATGAAACAGCTTTTAGTAAATATAATTCAAACTCAGTCACTGTAACTCTATTGTAAACAAGCATTTCCAACACTTGTTTCAGATATTCCAAATTCATTGCATTGGATTGACAAAGCTTTTCAGAGTTCAAGTATGAAATCAGGCAGACACAGGATCTGAAGGTCCTCCACCCCACTTCTTTTTGGTAATGCTCACTCAGCCACTACTATTTTCCTAAATAACAGGGTGAAAGAACATTTCTTGTTATGATTTGGCTACAGAGCTCCAATACTGTTGTGCTACAAACTCAGCAGTTTAAAACAAAACACTGACAGATTACAAAGAAGCCATTAATAATCTGATGGGTTTGATTGGTTTGGTTTGGTTTGCTTTTCCTATGTATTAAATGAAAATATCCAAAGAGCTTTGGTAAGTCTTCTATCTAGAAATTTCCTTCCTGTGCCAGACCTGTCTGGCTATCACATTTCAAAGCCATGCACTGCACACAGCATGTTATGATTCTTTTTCAATCAACTTGGAGCTCATATGTAACAACTGCTTGTGGCTGATACCACCATTAAGAAATATTTGTATAAGTCTGCAGCCCTATATGCCATCTCCTTACCTGGCACAAGAGTGGAAAGACACCTGGGGTGGGTTATAAGTCTTAACAGGCAAAGGGATTAATTCCAAGAAATTAAATTTATATAGGGAAGATAAACAGCTTTGCTGTCTTTGTAAGCAGGGATGAGAGATGCTGCTGTTAGAGTTTTATGAACCAGAATTCAAGCTCTGCAGCTGTCCTGAATTACTTGGAGGACTCCTTCATTTTCTCCTGTGTCAACAGAGGGGCACTCAAAAAGAGCAATGTCCCTTTCTAAAATAAAAACCCTCCAACATCATGAACCCACAACCCCAGTTTTGGTTGAGTTTAACAGCATAGAGCTATTTCAATTTTTATTTCTTCTTCTTTTTATTTTGAAGTAGAAATTACATTAAAATTTAGGGTTTGTTCAAGCTGAATTGCACATTGAAATGAAGATTTGATGAGCAGCCTGCTGCTAGTGTTAGTTTTTCTCTGCAAATTCTTGACCACTCGATATAATCTTCCCATCAGCTGTGTGAAAAATGAACACAATCAGGAAAACTCTTAAAAATACAGGATAAGTGTTCAACCCTTGGCATAAATCAAAGAAATGAGGGATAAATTTGCTATCCATTAGGGAAATTTCCATGCCTACACACTGTTATCTTAAGAGTTCGGTATATTTCTTCCAAAATATTGGTCTAACAGCATGCTTTCCTGATAGCTGAAAGCTGCACCTACACCAGGTTCCTCTAATTATGGTTCAGAAGCAGCTCACAAGCAATTATTTTCTTTAAATTTCTTGTGTCTGTCAGTAATGAGCAATAAGCAACCAGCAAGGAGCAAAACCTTAAACTGTTTTCTAACACAGTAGAAAGGCTGTAAAGAGTCGATTGCTTTCTCTCTTGGAAGGCAAATATTTTTACATTGGATTATTTTAAGAGGTTATTTTTAGTTTGGCTGGATAGTTAGCAGAGTTTTGGTGCCTAAGAGATTAATATAGAACAAGGAATAAGGTGACTTAATGATGCAGATGGCATGGAGCCATGGAATGCACACATTGCCTGCCTTAAGAAAAGACATAAAAATGCATTCCTCTCACCATGGCATCCCCAGAAAACCTAAAAGGGAAAATATCTCTATTTAATTTGAAATTTAGACTAGGAATTCAAATTTCTAAATACAGACTGCTAGTATGTGCCTTTTAAGAGGTGCATCCTGAAACCCTTTCAAAATCGCTGTGTGGATACGGACATGGTTGTTTCAGAAAAAAAAATAAAGGCTTGCGGTTGCCAGGGCAGTAATAGTGGCGTTTTGTACCAAGGACAGCAGTGGACCTCCTTAAAGCCAAACTGTTCAGGCTCAAGAAAATGTGCAATCAAGTCCTTTATGTAGCTGCAGGTGATGATGGTGACTGCCTCAGATCTCACAATAAAGCCAGGCAGGTTGTAGTCAGAAAATAAAAATGGTTAGGATATCTCTTTTCTTTTTTTTTTAAGCTTGTAAAAGCTGGAAGACAAAAACAGGAGTGAAGAGAGACAAAGAGACAACGCCTCTTGGGTGCAAAACATACAGGAATGACACATATGAAGCTTTTCAGGACACTTAGTTTGTAACCAGTAAACCAAACCATCATCTATGTGTGCAATATTGTACCGTAAATATGTGGTACAACTATAGGTTTCTCATTTTATGCAAAATCAAGAATGAAAGCCACAAACCTGCCTGGTAAGGCACATACGTAAATATGAATGCCAAATTTTGAACTCCAGGAGAAAAATTCTGCACTTACAGCTTCAGGGCAATCTCTCCTTGGGAAACATATTTTATACGGATGGATCATCAGATCTAAACCTTCAGTGCTTTAGCTGGAAATAGGACTTAGTTGTACAAAAGCAAATGGCTCCATCTAAGCTATTGAAATCACTTTACATTTAATGGGAAAAAAAAAATAGTGCACTAGAATCAATGCATCTCTTTCCAAAAAAGAGTTGCTGGAAGTAGACTATATCAGCAGTAGTTGTTAGGTTGTGTTGAAACACTGAAGCCTCCAAGATAAGACTAAATGTGACTAAATGTGTATTAAATGACTAAAGACAGACAAGATAACATGCACACTGCTACCTGTCTTTAAGAGGATACCGTTAATAGTAATGCCCAGAATGGAGAAACTGGCTACAGACACTGTCCACAGCTAGGGATACTTTCCCCATGTTCCAGCAGTTGATTTGCTGCATATGATCACATTGTATTCAGACCAGTCTCTCAGCCTGTTGTCTGACTGAATCATGAGAAGGAAAAATATAGAGTAACCCGTAATTTTAAATACAATGGAAAACTTGTTCCAGTATACTTATATGACTAAGAGGAAATGCAAAGCATCTCAGGTAGACATTCACAAACAAAATTGATGGTATGGGCTACCTCAATTTGGCTGCTCAGTTGGAAACATCTAATACAGAACTAGCATTTACAAAATAATGGATCACGGTTCTCTGAACATCAAACTGGTATGAGACATGTCAGATTAAGTATTCACTAACTAAATCACTCAAAAGATAAATACTGATTCAATTAACAGTAATTTTAGACAAGAGTTGGTGTTTTCAAAAGCAACGGAAAACACTGGGTGCCTGATTTGCAGACAATGTGCTTAGGAATTCTTCATGAATATCATGACCGCTTAAAGACTTGTCAAACAGATGTTGAAAAATCTGAAACACAACTACCTTCTAACATGTTACCAAAAATGTTAGGTAAGCAGATTATGAACTCTTACATTTCTACTAGTATCTATAACCATTTATGCTATAATCATTGGAATTATTTTACTGAAAAGAGATACACAGCCATTCTCTGCTTTGCACAAACACTTCCAAATCTGTTGATGTCTCCTTACTTTATTGCAAGGAAAGTAATGAGCTGTTGTTTTGGTGTTTCAGTCTGGATATGGAACATGACAGACATGTCTTAATCTTCTTTTCTACAAGGACTTCAGATTGCTTCTGTCCTTAAGCAGATGTAAACAGAAACCATCTTGACTGTGGAAAAAGTACCAGTATTTGTGTTTAAGAAGCCACAGTTTAGAATAAATTTAACCAACACCAGCCAAAATATTTTAAATTTCTTATAACTAAGCTAATTCAACTGACGTACACTTTCTCAGTGACATTTGCTATGCCTATGTATGCATGAAATGGCTGAACTACTATCTTGCGTGACATTAGACAAAACGTGCTGTTTCACTCCTGAGACAGAAAACTCAAGTAACAATTTAAAAAAACAATGTACCATTATATAGGATGTTTATTAATCATGCAAGGATATTGCGGCAACGCTCATTGTTCTCAATTATGAGTTACCTGTAAGTTTCTTTTTCTGGATAAAGCCAAAACAATATATAAATTAAACTGATTTTAAGTATTAGCTGCAAGTGTTCCAAAATGAAACTTTTTAAAAGATCTTTTATTTGACTGGAGAACAAACTATGGATTTTTAAAAAGACTTTATTATTACAGATGATATCGTATTAATTAAGGGTATAGGACAGGCATTAGTGGCTAGTTTTCCTTAAGGAGTACTCTTGATTGTATTCCTGCTATACCAGTATCAGTGGATACTGAAATAATGAGCAGCTTAAAGAAAGTAGCTACTGCTTGGTTAGTTAATCTCCATAATAATATTATACTGTTTTCCACGGGATTTGTGTTTATGTGAAGATGGGAAGCCTGTGTAAAGAACTAGAGACTTAATCTTAGGTATTTCTTTCTGCTATTTTAATTGCTGCTGTCTTACTGAATACTTCAAGCTTTGCCTTCAGTTGAATAGGGGGGCCATGGGAATTTAACATGTGCTTAAAAGATTTATGAAATTATGGCATTATTAGTTGCTTTTTAAAATAAGTCTTTTCAGAGTTTCTCCACCTCACAGGACAATGTGCTGAGAAATCTGGATTTTAACATCTGTTTCTTAACATTGCCTTCTGTTTCATTGGAGGGTATCTCTGACTGCTACTCTCATTCTGTCCTAGCAAAATTTATGTTAATTCTTATTCTTAGATCTGTGTTGTCAACTAAAACGTTCCATGCATACACACACTCTCAGAAACTACAGAAACTTTAATAAGTGATGTAACAGTAATTAGTATAAAAAAGCTAGACTGATTAGCAATAATGATTCCCAGACAAGAACAGATTATCCACTAGCACCGTCACCTCATGTCCTATAGTCACAGAGCAGCACAGAAATGCTCAGCATCTGTTACCAGCTTCAACCAACTTCAATAATAATGAAAGAGCTCATTTCCTTCACCAGCTGTGAACAGAAGAGTTCGAGGCTGCCTGAATTCCTTTATTGTCGTATATATAAAGAATACAGACAGTTCCAAAAAAACATTTAGATGATACTAACACATCATAGGAGTCAAGAACCCTAACAGTTGGTGGGCATTTTCCTTCAAGATCTTGTCCACAAATATTGTGGAGAAAAGAGGTAACTTAAACCCTAGAGTATCATTCTACAAAACAGCACCAAAGAGAAGGAATGTACAGGTACATTTCAAGGCAAAATTACACAGTTCAAGCACATGCTAGAGGACAGAAGAAGTTATTCAGCCCAAAAAAAACCTGATTGTGTGTATCAGATTTGAGTTTGCAAGACTCATGGACAGCAGATCACCAGTCCTTGGCTGAAAAATGTACTTTCTACTTTTCCTACAAGATGTGTCACTATCCCATTGGTGTGAATTGTGCAGGGGTCAACTAGCTGAGAAGCATTTGGATACTCAAAAGTTGGTTCCCTACCACAACACACTCATAGTCCTAGAGGACAATTGATAAATGCGGATAGATGGAGAAAAACAAAGATTGTGAAAACATTACTAGCATGAGAGGCAGCAGTCATAACAAATTTGTAGACAAACATTCATCAAGTTGGTTTTAAGGATTACAGTAAAGGTGAATTTTAAGAGCTAGATTTAAGAAGGATAATAAATTATTATATAAGCTTCTCCCAAGCACAGCAGACAGGACAGAGGAAAGCACAAAAGCACATTTCTGGAGAATTTATAAATACTAACATATTTTATAAACAAAATTGTTTCTTACACATGAAAAAAGAAATCAGTGAGAAACCAAGGAGAGGACAAAAGTCTGTTTCTCTTCAAAAACATTCTCACTTTCTGGTAATACAGTGGTATGGCTAACTTAAAAGGAAACATTTTAGACAGAAAAGTCAAGAAAATTACTCTCATAGTGACAATGTCTTCACTTTTTCCTCTGTCATCTTCAATTTCTCCACTTTCCCCCATTATATTTATCCTGTCTTTAGCCAGTACTATGTATATAATGTCAAGCTGAATGTCTCATTTTGTTGAGGAGTTCTGAATCCAGCACTCTCTAAACTCACATGATTGTACCCTATCCATAAATGCCATAATGTTTTGGGTCAGGATGCCATCATTTTATGAAGCTGATGTCTTCCTAAATGTAACTAAATATTCTTTGCCTCCACCCTAGCCAACAGGGCTGCAGCGTTAGCCCTTTCAGCTGTATCTACAGATGCTCTCTAATAGCATTGTGTATAGCTATGCTGCTACCTGCCTGTGTTCTGTACCTTTCTGTACATATTATCAGGCCCTTTTAGGAAGTACACAAGATGACATGATTATTTGAAGTTGGCCATGGTCACATTCCCACAAAGCACCATATTGTCATACACTGCAAGGACAGGCAGACATAGTCTGTATTAAGGAATAACTCACACTCAAGATTTCCCTTGCAGTGTATCCCTGAGCTCATTTAAACCCTGCCCCTGAGAATGGACTAGCATCTGAAGAGCTTGGGTAGGAACCAAGTCTGGATTTGATCAGGCATGGACAAAGATTGCTACTTAAGATCCATGACAACCTACCTTTCTCCTTGATACAAGTACAGAACTATTTTATACAACGTGAAACAGCCTCAGTGGAAGAAATGGGGTATATATTTGCACATATATATATGTACTGTTGTTGCCAAGACAGCTTCCTGTGAAAGGGCATTCCCTGTCAAATCTGCTGCTTTGCTTCAGAATGGGAGATGGAAGCATGGCTTCCTGCCTCTTAGGGCATGCCATGATGACTGGCACTACAGTGTGCTGAAAGCAGATGTTCCACAGTCTCACCTCTGTGAATGAGCCTGTAACTCCTGCATCCTGGTCTAAACATCCTCCGAAGTCCTAGCAGTTATTCAGTTTTTTTGAAGTTATTAACAATGGCAGCAATTTCCCTTTCCCATTCTCTTGATTAAACGGAGGGAAGGAGGTAGAAAAAAGATGAGAGACTTAAAACTCCAGATGTTGTCGACACCAGTATCTGGTTCCATCAGAGAATTTGAACGCAGAAGCAATGATGAATTACAGCAGGGTCCCTATGGCAATACAGATTGCAATCATAATACCACTGAGGATGAATAAGGGCTAGTATTCATTAACATGAATAGCAAATGAATTTATGACAATTTCCATGGGTTCTTTCAAAGAACATGGATACATCTGTAAGGAATTAAGATGACACATCAGTGTAACTCATTCATTAATAAAGTCCAGTATTGCACATTTGTTGTGAAATTAGTTGTAACTGTTACCAGTGTGCTTTAATTCTATAACTGTACATTATTAAAACCACAACGCAAATCTCTCCAGCAGAAGATATTAACTAGTTTGCAGAATATTGTGTAGGTGATGTAGTTATTAGTCCAAACTACTTTCATGTAGAGACTTGACTTCTGTGATTTTAAAACAAGTAAATATTTATTGTTATAAATATATATGAGAGAATTACAGTCATTCCTCTTTCTTTAGGTTTATACAACAATTAATTTTAGGTTTAAAAAACCTCCAAACTATTAAAGGATCTCTCAATGATCTGAGTAACTACGGAAGGAGAAATAATACCAGAGAAGCAAACAATAAACAAAAAGCAAACCCAATAGTAACATACCAAACTGTGATGAAATCAGTGCAGTTACTGCTGTATTACTGTGATTGTGTAGTCACAGCTTGCTCATTTTTAAGGGTAGATCATCAGGATATAACCTGGACAATGGCACAGGTGGGAAGAAACACAGATTAGCAGAATTTATACATTTTAACTTAGGTAATAAGTCTACCCATTAGCCATGTGTTATAAAGCATGAATTTATGTTATGCTACTCTGCTTAGCATAGATCCTACTAAACTGTGTCTCTCAACTTTGCGCATGCAGCACTATTAAATACACATGATAAAAATCTTGCTGCTGCAGGAAACCCAAACTGTGTATTTATGTGTCTCCATTTAAATGTGCCAAATGTCTGCTGAGACAGAAGGCCTGCATTAGGACACAGCATAGAGGTATTTACATATGTAAGATCCACAAGATGCTATGAAGACCATCCCATGTCCATCTCCAGTGCCTTGTTTTGGCATCTCTTGAAGCCAAATGGAACAAAATGTTGAAGCCTAGATTCTGAGAGCAACCCCACAGCTCACTTTCAAGCGATACTAATGAGAGCACTGTGGCTTCCTTGGCCACTCCATTAAGCCTGTCTGTGTAAAGTTAAGCACAACCAAATGTTTGCAGGATGGTTTTTACTCCATTAGAAATAAACACTTATTTAGCAATAAAGCCTGCATCTTAAAAATACATATTTGATTTTTCTTCCATGTAGTAAGGAAAAAGTTGAGAGAAAGAGAAGCTATAAATCCTTAGCGTACATTCAAGAAACCTGACAATTATAAAGTCTGTGTTCATGAACCAAGAGGGAAAATATGAGAAAATAGGATATTAATTTCAGACAGTAATACTTCACATTGACTACAAACTAAACTAACAGCAAAGATCATCCATAATTCAATGACAAAGCTGCAGGTTTTTTTCAGGACACTAGATTAGCATAACTGAACAGATTTATGTATATTGCCGAGAGCCAACAAAAAAATCATTTGGAAGATATTCCGTGAAAATAGAGAAAATAATCCAAATGTTTCCCTGTGAACCTTTAGTAATAGCTACAAATATTTGTGTTTAAATGGTATTTATTTGGTAGTTTTTCTACTAGTTACAAAGTATCATCTCAGCTCTCAGAAGAGTTCTGGAAGGAAAGGTGAAAAAGTAAGTCAAGTCACTGATGTGTTGTTGTTTGAAGCAAGTGTCTAGCTACTACCAGCTCTAAAGTAATCTTCACTGCTATCTGGGCTTCTCTTCTACAGCAGTCGCAAAAATGGTATGCATGAGCTCAGTAACCCCTTCCTTACTGCAGGAATCATACCAGGGGGATGTTTCCTCTTCTATACCATCAATGGCATGATCTGCCCTACAGTTTGAAGATATTTGGACTTAGGTGCACAAAGGTGCTCAGAAGACATAATGCCACTCATTTCCATAGGATTCAGAAACTCCTAAATAACTGTGAAATCAGGTCTCTGTCACATTTCCCTCTCTCGTAAATCTCATGAAACCCCTTGCCCAAGTCTTGTTTTGGAATTTGTTGAAACATGCAAAATTGCAACTTATAATTGGATTTCCAGCTTTGGGAAAAAAAAAAATTACCACACCTTCAGCATTCCTTTCTTGTTCATACATCCGCTTCACATGTTAGCTGTCAGGTCTGTAGTTTCTTACCATTCCTCTCTTCCAACTTTCAGGAAGCACATACCAGTGGCTTTCACAACAGAGACACCTCCAGAAAATACTCCATAAGCAAACAGAATGAGAATGATAAGCCAGTAGAAATGTTCAATGGTTAACAAGTAGCACCTCCAGACCAGACAGAGAGAAGACTCTGGACTGTGGTAACACTTAAATATCTTACTAAGACAGTGAAGTAATATTTAGTGCTGCTTAATATTGTGAGCCTTTCTAAAAGAATTCTGTTAACTGCAACTGCTTGGATATGCTTCTGTTAATTGGTACTCAAGCAGCATTTTGCTTTGACTTAGAGTCTATGGTTTCATCTGCATTTCAAGTCATTCCCATTTCTATTTCATAATCTGCTCCTCAGCTGATAGGGTAACTGGTGAACAGGAGTAGTCTGATGCTCTGACTGCAGACACTGGTTGACCAGATCATAAATGAGCCAAAGTTCTTAGTCTGGATCAGTAGCAGGCATCTTCCAACTCAAAAAGGATGCACCCTGGTGTGGATAACAGGGAAGCTAAGCCAGCTATAACCCTTGTGTAGTGAGGTGCAGGACCATGTTACAGGCACTGCTGTAACTACACAGCCATGTAATTGCAGCTGCAGTTTCCACATTCACAGAATGGCTGAGCCCAGCCCTTTAGCAATGACATGTCCACAGTGCCTGAGCTCACCAAAGGAGAGGAGATTGCTGGTTCTGCCCTATTACAAGGCTCAGTGTTGCCCCCAGGAGTCATAAATCCACAAATAAACTCACTGATGACTGTGGGTATACACACTTCATTGTTTTGACACCACAGAAAAGGAGCCTACAACAAGGAGGGAGCTTTCCTCAGCTCTACTCCAGCCAATAATGCCCATGTGCAAGCTATCCTCTTGTGCCAGGACTGTTCCATTTCCTGGTTAAACAAGAATAACATTTTAAAATATAAAAAAGTGCTCTTTTCAAAAATTAATTAAGGCTGTGAAACACTGCCTCACCAAAGATGCAAGTGACAAGAGGGAGAAATCTGAGAACACATGACCCTGGCAGAGTGGGAAGAGATGTGCTCCTGACTTCTACTGGATCAGGCTGAATTTAGACTGACAGCACACAGACTATCTGGGATCAAACCCTATGTATCCTCAGCTTTGCTTCCCTTCTCCCAAATTTTCGTAAGACAGAAGGGCAGAAAAGGAACCTGCCCTGTTGTCTGGGCAGTAAGTTATGTGATGGCCTTTACAGGGAAAAACCTTCATCTCGTTACCCAGAAGTGCGTTTTAGGCTCAGCAGAAGTAGCAAAGCCAGTGAGAAAACACATCATGTCTGCTATAACTACGAACAAACCACTGCTTATGCCAGAGTAAAATAGTCCTTGGTCTATAGGACTAAACCCTAAGGCTTTTTTTCTGCTTTTCAAGCAGAAAAAAACCCCTGAATTCACAGACATTATGAATAAGAAGCACAGTGAATACAGAGGAAGTGAACAGCAACAGAAGTGGTCCTTAGCCAGCCCTGTAGGCCTCAGCCTTCTGAAAACTTTGCCTGTGTCCATGATTAGTGTTTACTAAATTCTTCTGCCCTGGCACCAATAAGAGACTTCAGTGCAAGCAGACTGCATAGTGACTGGGACTTTTAATGACCAATAAATTATCTGCTGCTTTGGAAAAGCCAGTTATCGTATTTAATTTGACAGCCCCATGCAGGGTGAATTCCATAGACACAAAACAAATGTCAGGCCTCGAGACTAACACACATTTCCCCAGATGCAAAATAGACACACACTAGTTGCTCTCTTAGGAGGATGGAAAAAGCTAATTCCTCTAAACTATGTAAACCAAACGAGAGTGAAGGCTTAAAGCCTCAGCATTTATTTTTAACGAATAAAGCATAAACCACACTACAACTGTCACATCTGCCTTCTAATTTTTTTTTTTTTTGCAGCGCAACTATTTTAGATTCTACTCCTGAGTGCCTGCAGCTGGCATAGCTTGCAGGGAATAGTAGATGCTCCTTTCTCCTCAGGATTGCCATTCTGCCCCCTAAGTGCTTATCATGTTCTTGTAGAGAGGCCTGGATCATAAAGTAACTTTTCTATCCAACTTTTATTTAATTTAATTTTGCATCAAGAACTCCAGAGGGGACAGCTTTTCCTTTTGCTTGTCTTGTATCTCATGCAGATCTGGGCTGGAACAGAAACAGAAGAGCAATGTCCACTGAACTCTAAGGGATTTCCAGCTTTCATTCACATCTGTTACTAATGCATCTTTACATTACCGGATAGTTTAATAAACAAGGAAATAAGAGATGTCCTGTGAACTTGGTCCTATCACTTCAGAACTTGATCCCTGGCTCTGACACTAGCCTCTTGGATAGACTGATGCAATTATATGATTCATTTGCAAATTAAAACAACAATGCTTGCCTTTGACATAAGCCATAGAATCACAGAATGGTTTGAGTTGGAAGAGACCTTCAAGATCATCCAGTTCCAAACCCTCTGCCATGGACAGGAACACATTCCACTAGATCGGGTTGCTCAAAGTCTCATCCATCCTAGTCTTGAACACCTCCAGGGATGGGGTATCCACAGCTTCTCTGGGCAACCTGTGCCAGTGCCTCACCACCCTCACACTAAAAAATTTCTTCTGAAGATTTATTTTATATCTTCCCTTTTTCAATTTAAAACTGTTACCCCTGGTCCTATCACTTCACTCCCTGATAAAGTCTCTCCTGAGCTTTCCTGTAGGTCCCTTTTAAGCATTGGAAGGCTGCTTTAAGGTCTCCCCAGAGCTTCCTCTTCTCTAGGCTGACCAAACCCAACGACCTTAGCCTGTCCTTATACGGGAGGTGCTCCAACCTTCTGATCATCTTCCTGGTCTCCTTTGGACTCACCCTAACAGATCCATGTCCTCCCTGTGCTGAGGACACCAGAACTGAATGAAGTACTACAGGTGAGGTCTCACAAGAGCAAAGCAGAGGGGGAGAATCACCTCTCTCTCCCTGTTGGTCACACTTCTTTGGATGCAGCCCAGGATAGTTGTCTTTCTCGGCTGCAAGCTGACAGCTCACATTGATCTTCTCATCCAAAGCACCTTAAGTCCTTCTCTTCAGGGCTACTCTTAATCCGTTTGGGATGTAGGAAGGAAGAGTGCCATGTGAAAAGATGGTGCTACTGAAAAGCAGTCTGATGGAACAGCAACCATACTGTAACTTGGCTCTTCCACTTGTCAGGACAGGGAGACTATTATACAGTTATCAGAGTGATTCTGGTGAGCAGCATTAAGCAGGCAAGAGGGAGGGAAAGACTACTTGAGATGTAAAAATTAACTGTGGAGCAGACGTGGCCGGGCCTGCTAGCAAGCACTTAGCCAACATTTGTGCATGTAAACATGCATTGTCCCACATAATTAAAGGTTGCGTTACAGTCAAACACACCAAATTACAGAGCTGAGCTCCTTCCCCTTGGAGGCCAAGCTGGGCACCAGTTTAACTCTTGCAGGCATCGAAACATAGAATGGTTTGGGTTGGAGGGGATCTTGAAGATTATAGAATCATAGAATCACCAGGTTGGAAGAGACCCACCGGATCATTGAGTCCAACCATTCCTATCAAACACTAAACCATGCTCCTCAGCACCTCGTCCACCCGCCCCTTAAACCTCTCCAGGGAAGGTGACTGGGCGGCCTCTGCCAGTGCCCAATGATTCGTTCCATGAAAATTTTTTTGCTGATGTCCAGCCTGAACCTCCCCTGGTGGAGCTTGAGGCCATTCCCTCTCGTCCTGTCCCCTGTCACTTGGGAGAAGAGCCCAGCTGCCTCCTCTCCACAACCCCCTTTCAGAGAGTTGGAGAGAGCAATGATCATCTAGTTTCAACTCCCCTGCCATGGACAGGGACGTGTACTACTAGATGAGGCTGCCCAAAGTCCCACTNGCCCCCCCCGCGCCGCCCAGCAGCCCGCGCGCCGCCGCCGGCCGGGCCCTCCGCGCCGCCCGCGAGGAGGTGAGCGCGGAGCGGGCTGTGTCCCTCCCTCCCTGATCCGGAGGAGAGGAGCGGGGAGGGAAGGAGCGCGAGCGGGAAGATGCGGCGCGGAGGACGCGGTGCCCGCTGCGGGGATGAGGCGGTGCCTGCGGGGAGCGGGAGCTGAACCCGCCGGGGCAGGCGAGCGGGGAGCTTGCGTGGGAAGGGAGCGCCGGTGCCTCCCTCCTGGCCGTCCCGCGAGGGAACGCGGCTCCTGGAGCGCTTCGCCTCACTTCACCGTTCGGAGAAGTGAGCGCGGTCCGGTGTTTACTCGTAGGCAGAATGAATCGGTGCGAAGCCCTCAGAGATGCTCCCTCTCCTCCGTGTGAAGTGACTCTTTTTTACGATCTGGTTTTTTTTATAGGCAAAATCCCCGGGCTTTTATTTCCAGAAGGGTGCTTGAAGTGCGGTTTGTGCCCTGTGTCACTGTTGGAATTCGTGGCTGAAGCGACGCTTGAGCGCGACAAAAACCTTGATAACAGGTTGCGTTCGCAAGCCAAGTTCTACCCTGTTAGGGAACGACTGATTTTTTCTTTTTTTTTTTTATATTTTAGTCAGGATTGATCACCACAGTTGCCGTTTTCACCCAGTATTTTAAAGCCTGATACCATGACCGGTACCGTTATGTTTTTTGACTGTGCAGGAATAGAGAAATCGAGGAGATGAAGTGTCGGGTGACTTGCTTAAGGTCATGCAGCAAAGCTGTGAATATCGATAATCCCCAGAAATTCTGGCATCCTTCTAACCCCACGCTTTGCTGAATGTTTATGTATGAGCTGACACAGCTTAAATAGGGAGCACTAGAGAACTTCTGGGTAGGGATTTGTTATGCGGAGTGGGCAAGGTACAAGAGCTTAGAGGGTTTTAAGTAACTGCAGCTGAATAATTGAAACCTTTCTGGAACTGGAGGGCTTGAGTAAAGATCAGCTGTCTGCAGGCAGTACCAGTGGGTGCTCGTGGCTTTCAAATACATTGTGCAAAAACTAATTCATTGGAATTGAGGCAAATACAGTAAATAAGCTATTGCAGCTAAAAGAGAAAGGAAGAAAAGGACCTTCTGTAGAGCTATGAGGCAGGTCCTTGGGGTTGTTAAGTACCTTTTGCAGTATTACAGTGCCAGTGTGAAACAAACGGCAAGAGCTAGAAAGCTGAAGGTAAGTTTTGCGTGAACAGTGCCAAATATGTCAGTGGTGTTACTGCAGTGTTTAAAGCAGGGATATAGCATCATTATGACTAAAAAAAAAATTTAAAAATAGGGGGTTGAGGGAGAACCTGACTTCTTGCACCTCCATCCTCATGGTGTTCTTCCCCAGGATCTGCATTGACGTCATAATGACACGGTGAAGCTGAAGACAGGAGCTGGGAACAGTTCTGCTTCACTTTTGATAGTCAAGTGAATCTGCTGCCACTCCGTTCCTTCCAGCATGGCTAAGAGTGCAGAAGTGAAGCTGGCGATCTTTGGTCGAGCTGGCGTGGGCAAGTCAGGTATGTTTGTTGTCTTATTTTTTTCTTCTACGTATCATAAAGTAACTTTTTGCTCCCTCTGTGCACACAAGTTCTTTGTAGAAAAAGACAGCTGTGAACTTATTCTTGGCAGGGAGGTCAGGATCAGGTGAGGAGTTATTCCTTACTTGCTTTCCACTCTTATTTTATTCAGGTTTTCCAGAGTAAAAGTACTTTTATAACTTTAAAAAGAACCAATGACATAAAACCAAACTTCCTACTCTAAGTAAATCTCACTTTTCGTGGAGTGGCAAGAATGCTCTTTTCCAATGGAACACAATTAGTATTTAATTTGTCTTTTTATAGCTTGTGTTAGATGAAGGTATTTATATCCCCAAAGATCAGATCCTCTATTAAATATTGGATGACTTCTGTAATAGATGTAATTCTGGTTGATTTCAGTGGGAAATTTTAGACTCAACAACTCAAAAAATTTTTATTCTCAGTGCTGTCGTGGATTTGCATGTTTACCAGGAAACCAAGAAACTACAATGTACAAAGTTTGCATTTGGAGAGATCATTTGAAAAAAAAACATAGTCTGCGGAGTTCGTATGGTACAAACACAAGGGGGAGGCATAAATGTTAAAAATCCATTTGTACAGACAGCCTTTCCTTTGGTGAGACAAGGAACATAATGCGAGGCTGCTAGCTTTGTCAGGTGGTTTGTGGTGTTGCATTAACTTGACAGCTCCAGGACCACTCTAACATGCCCTTGCACCACAGGGATGAGGAAATAAGGAGGTTGAGTCTAATCATGCTCCTATGCCAGTTTGGGAATTGTAAGATTGTTTAGTTTAGAGAAATCTGCACAGGAGAAGCCAGGAGGTAGGACGTGCTGGTAAGAGAGCATGAGGTTAGACTCTCAGCATCTGTCAGCATGCTCCGGTTCACCAAAGCAACTTTTGTACGAGAAGTGCCAAGGTTCTGGCCTGTAAACGTATTATAGTTCTGTTAACTTCAGAATGAGTTGTTTATAAAAGCACATTTACCCATAAGTTATTTTACCAAAACACTATAGTGAAGTAGTGCTCTCAGCCTTCAGGAAAAAAGGCTTGTGTGAGGCAGAGGTTGTTTGAGATTATACTGCTTATACAAACAATGCAGATTAAATTCAACCTGTTTGAATAAAATACTGAGGGAATGCTGATAATATACTGGGATAAGCCTAAACTGTTCCTTCTCCCCTGCTGTGCTCACCTCACCCCTATTTTGTATTTTTATTTCACTGTCCTGTCCAAGTTTTGCGAGTAATTTTCGTGGTTCTCCATTTGGTTTGTCTTGCCGTCGATTGGCTGTTTCTGTGGTTGTCCAGTCTTTTGATTAGATTAAAAATAATGCAAAAGGATGTTGAAGTATTTGCAGGAGAACTGAAACACTAAAAGACACCCCTCACCCTGATATTCCTACTCATTTGAGAACTTAAATTTTAAAAATGCAAAAATGCTAAGTTAAAATGCTTCGTGAGCATGGGATTTTGTAGTAGAAGTGTTTTCAAGTAGTCCTGGAACTGGGTTGGAGATCATTTGTAATGAAAAGCCAATAAAAACATCCTAGTCCTTCAGAGTCCTTCTCCTCTCTCTCTTATCTTTTTTTTTTCTCTTTGAGATGCAAGGAAATATTACATAAAATGTGACTAATGTCCCCTCTTTTTGGTTGTGACCACGCATGCAAATCTGCGTGGAAATGAAGGCACAAATAAGTGGGCAGCACAAGTTGATTTTAAGGGGGTGGAGAGACTACAGAGTGCTATCAGCCACCTCGACAGAGCAGCGTGTGCCTCCTAGAATCTCGAGCTTGCTTATGAAAACACCTCTTTTACGTTCCCATAAAAGGATCCAGTTTCAACAGCTCAGCCAACTCCAGAGGAATAAGTGTGTATGTGTGTGGTAGTATCTGAAAATACCTGTTTGCCTGTAGCCAACAGTAGCAACAGTGGGAGCCATGGAAGTGCTGTTACACCTTTGCTAAAAGTAGAACTGGACACACCGTAGTCTCCAGATAGCTGGGTTTGGTGCATAAGTACTATCCTAGATTACTGTTAATACTGTCTTCTTTTTTTTTTTTAAAGTATAGCCATGTAATTCCCTGTCCCTTTGACCAGTTTGTAATGCATTATTGAGACAACAATCCTGTGGCCACAGGTTACTCCAGTAGACTTGGCCAGACATCTGAAAGATAAGCCAGACTCTAGAAGCAAGAATGCAAGGCAGAATGCTGAAGCACACTAGATACATGTGATGAAAAGGAGATGTTGGGTGATAAATAAGGCCACTGTACTTGCCAGAAAGTCATGCCAAAATATGGTCACTGGCTTGCCTTCTTGGCTCATCTTCACCTCCTGAGGAAGAACCAGACATTAGGTTCTTAATCTGTAAGTGGCTTCATCACCTGACAGCATCTGAGAAGTTGCAGACACATATGGTAGTATCCTGGAGAGGTTCCTTTCCATTTCCTGGCCAGGACTTTGGATCAGTGAGTCAAAGCAGCTATGAGGAAAGAAGTGTAGTGCCTCAGGACATGTGGAGAATTAAAACTGTCCCACACACACCATGAAAGTCAACAGAACTGTTACAACTACTGAGAGCTGAATAACATCCTAATCTTGTCATTAATGCTAGACATCTGTTTAATGGGGTGCAAGATTTCTTGTTCCACCAAGTAGTCCCGACTAATGCAAGACTCTCCCAAACACGAGGTGGGAAAGCAGCACACTGTTCCCAAGTCAGAATAGTTATAGCATCTCAAAAAAGAGTTAAAGCCAGGGAAAACAAAACTTCTACACTTTCTTTCTGCTTATCAACTTCCTGTGGTTCAACAGTTTTGAAAACAAATGAGGGAATACCAAGTCTGAGTGTCAGCTTTTTACTGTTCTCCTTCCTCACCTTGTCTCCTCCCACCTGCTGGAGAAGGCCAACAAAATTGCTAATCAACTCACCTTTCTGTTTAGGTTTTTACTTGGGGTAACTTTTTCGAGTTGAAAAGTAAGAGCAAACCAACTCAGAAAGGGGTGCACAGGAGTGCTCTTGTAAGGCACTTACTATTCAGTGTAATTCTGAACTACATCAGTGGTGGGTTTATCTTGGCAAGCTCCTGGGGCAAGCTCATCAGGTATGAGCATCCAAACTTGCTCTTGTACAGTGGGCTGGATGCTTCCCTACTCACCCAATTCTTATTATATGAAAATTGCATAAACATTGCTTTAAACCAGCTGAAAAAATACCAGATAATGAGCTTTATCTGAGCCAAGGAGCGCTATGATGATGCTCCACTTGGGAAGAAGAGGAGACGCTCTGAGGGTGGGAAGGGACATTGCTAAGCCCTGCTATAGATAACAGGGCTGCTCCTCCTAATTTGGACTAGAGTCAAGCAACACTCGGGGAGAGAGAGCTTTTAAAGTCTTTTGCTTTTTGTCCAAAAGGAGCTTGAAGGGAACGAAGAATTAAAGTTGAAGTAAATTACTTAAACATTGCTGTTTAAATTGTTCCTCTTTGGAATCCTACAGCTTCATTCCTATGGTAACAAAAGTTAGAATTTCCTAAATAGCTCTTTTTAAAAATACAGTAGTAACAATTAAGAAGGGCTTAAAGGCCTTGTTCTTCCATGTCATAACAAGGTACAGTACGTGCCCAGAAAGCTGAAGGGGAGTGAAAATTTGTGAACCAGGAGGAGAAAAAAAGGGCATGTACTGCGTAGCACTGCATGGCTGATGCTTTTCCAACTCATAATTCAATTGCCTGTGAATGCTCAAAATACCTCTGCTTTGGAGACTTTATATTTTTGCCAAAAAAAAGAGAGAATGCCCAGCTGCAGCATGTGCTGTCCAATTTGACTTTTTGCTGCATGTGTGCCAGGCTGAATACTGCAAGTTTCTGCATTAGTGTGTATGGTGCACCTAGTCATGGGCAAATGCAGTTCTCATCTGTGTGGACAGGCTGTACAGCTGCAGCCATGATATGTGACACGGAAACGTGTGTGGTTTCTACTGATGCTTAAGTGACAGGGAAAATACTAAAGCTCCCACAGGCTCACTTCCCCCCTGCCGCCCCCCAGCCTGAAAATATGATCCTGTTTCTAGGCAGCCATGCAAATAATTATCTTGTACATCAAGTACATGAGATGGGGGCTGTTGTCACCTTTTGGTGCAGCAGTAGCTCTGCTGCTTGTGTTTGGGCAAGAAGGTTATCAGTAAAGTGGCAGCAGTAAATATTCTGCAAAGAGCCTGTCCCATCTCAGGCATCAGGAAGTTGGGAAAGTCCTGAGTAAATGTAAATTTGTATCTATTGGCTCACACTGTTTTCTCCATCTAACCCAGGATAGAGGAACATACTTGGGAGAAAGATATCTGGATTTGAAAGTTCCTACAGAACAAATTCAAGCAACAGCCAAGCCATAGAGATATAAAACAGTTTATGTTTTGTTTTCATTATTTGAGGATATGTCTGAAATACAGTACCAGGGATCACTTGCCAACTGGAAGGTCTAGGCACTTGGGGAATAGAACTGAATTCAGTGCTGTGTTGTCTCCCCCCCCCTTTCAAAAAACCCCATAAGGTTTACTGGGAAAGAAACCCGTTTCAAAGTGATTTTGTACTTCACAAATCCCTGCTCATATGTTTTCCTCCACTAGTTTGATTTTGGGGACTTTTGAGGAGGAAACTTGAGTTACTAGGGAGTGATTAGTCATCAAGCTCACTGCTCTGTTAGTAAGGCAGGGAAAGCTACCACTAAAGCTTCAAAGTCCATGCTCTACCAACTGATACATCTAGGGAGGATTACTGTAATGTGCCTCTGAAATCCAGAAATGTGGGTGGAAAGAATCTGTGGATTTTATCTTTTGATTTTGTTTATGCCTTTTTTTTTTTTTAAACACTGGTGAAGTAGATCAGCTGCTTTTTTTTTAAATTTCATAGAATCATAGGACAGCCAGTTTGGAAGAGACCCACCGGATCATCAAGTCCAACCATTCCTATCAAACTCTCACTAAACCATGCCCCTCAGCACCTCGTCTACCCATGCCTTAAACAACTCCACGGAAGGTGACTCAACCACCTTTTGTTCTTAAGAATGGCAGTGACAGCCAGGTGCTTAAGTGATTATTCAGTGATGCAGTTTAACACCAACTATATTAATTGCCCCTTAATATTTTGCTGGTAAAGTACTCATTAAACAAGCCCACTTTTTTCTTCCTTTGGTTTTGTACTCTTCAGCTACCTACAGGTTCACTGAAGGTACTGTGCATGTATGTGCAAACATACTAGTAGAAATGTAACAGTAATTAGGTCACCCTTGGTGAAGTTTTGTGCTTGTTTGTCTGTCAACGAGCATGCAGTATGACCCCCTATATGGAGCAGGTAATATTGCAAGCAACCAGTTGCATTAACATGACATTTCCACACTTCTGTCCAGTGGATGACACTGATGCCTATGTGGAGATTAGCTGTAGGTTAATGGATCAGTGAAACAAGACACTGTCACCCATGAATGTGGCCCTGAGATTCCTTGCCATGCTGATGAGGAGAGGGGCTGCTGTTGTAGTGGCTTCAACACGTGGTTTTAGGGAGAAGCAGGGGTTGCATTAACCAAGTGCAGGGCCGTACTGGGATCAACAGTACCTGTGGGTACCCTCACCCGTCTGCTTGGTGTTATCACACAGATACAAGCTTTAATCAGCAGCTACATGACAACCAGTCTTTCTTGGACTTTCTTAAAACTTCCACTTGTTGATTCTTATTAGAAGAGAGGGAACACCAAGAACCTGGGCTAGACACAGAAGCATTTTCCTCTAATGCCAGCATGGTCTGCTTGTATCTGTTACTGCCTCCATTTCCTCTGCTTATGTGCCTGTCCATGGTTCGCTATAGCCTTGCTCTTGGTTTAGAAATCATTCATGCTCAGCTCAACATTCAATTTTCCTTCTGGCTAACCATGAAATAATAAAATGCAGAATTTCTCTAACCAAATGCCAACACTGTTCATTCAAGCATAGCTGCCTTCCCTGTTCCATCTCATTTAACTACATCTGACACCAGCTCTACCTGCATCCCTTCTGAGCAGCTGGTGGCAGCTGTTAGAGCTAAGACTACTCCTGCTGTTCTTTGTTTCTGTTTAGGTTGGGCTATATATAGCCTGCTGTTTGATTACCATGGAAGGAATGTCAGGATTCAAGATTTATGTGTGCAGCACATCTTTTTTCCCTAGGCCTGTGTTAAGCCATGTTCTGCAGTGCTTGCCTTGATAAGATAGACCCCCTGTCCACTCCTGTTTCCTGTGGTCATTGTGAAAAACAGCTGAAAAGCCTCCTGGTGGAGTCCCAGAAATGCTTCACCTGCTTACTGTGAAGCCTTGCAGTGTTTTCATTGGTCTGCTCTTCCTCATAGGGTCTCTGAATGCACCACTATCTCCTAGGCTGCTGACCCTAATGGTTCCTTTCAGAAATGCTAAGATTTTTATTTCTCCACAGCCTTGTTCTTTACCTTGCTGGTATCTGGAGTGTCTTCCCACTGCTTGCCTTGCATGTACTTTATTTTGTTTCTGTCCAGCTGTCACCGTTTGCTCTCCCCTTGCCTGTTTAGTACATGTTCTCTGAAGTCTGCTTATGGTAGAACCACTTCTTCTTTATACTTTCCATGAAAACATCGCATCTATGGTTGCCTGTTCAGCCTCCTCATTGCTTCTTCCCATCTCTGTTTCTTATCTCCAACCTCTTCATTACTCCTTACCTACAGTCAGTGACATTATTAAGGCTCAGTGCATCATTAAAGGCTCAATGCATGAGATCCTGATAAGCTAACCTAGTACATGTTATGTGGCAAATAATAGCCATCCTGAAATTGTTCCTAGTGTCCTGGAAACCATTCCCTGGCTTGGACTTTGGGGAATGCCCCAAGCTTTGACTCCTTCAAGCAGTCATTGTGTGAAGCTAGTTTCACACAGGTTAAAAAAGGAAGCAGTTTATGTCTGCTTTCCAGATGCATAGCTAGCCTTAGTTGCAGAATTGGGTAAATTCACCTATTATGGCTTTGTAGCAGAGCAGGAGAAACAGGTTATGCCTGTACTTCCTAAGCAAACTTTCTTCTTCTGCATTTACCACCACTGCGCTTACATTTACAGCACCCGAAAGTAAATATATAAGGGTATGAAAAGCACCGCTTTAAAGTAGGAGGATGAACAAAATGCTTTAGGTTTCAGCTGAGCTGTGGTTACAGGGCTGTCATTAGCTGCTGTTGACTGAAGGTGGTTGTACCCTCTCACCATGCTCCTGGCAGGCACTTCCAGCACTGTGGTGAACAGAGTACTAGAAGAATCGCTCTAGGATAGCAGTGGGCAAGAGAATTACAGCATCCTCATCCATTTGCTGCTTTTATTCCAAGTCCACGTTTGCTCAGCATTACTGACACTCTTTTATTATACCCACTGCTGCAGAGGCAGAGTTACAACTTTGGGAGAAGGCACCCCTTGGCTTTCCTTCCCTTTCAACACACATTTTGTGGGGCACTGCTGTGAGTTCACCCCATTGCCTCTCATTATAGGACTCCCACCTCACCAACTCTCAACCTGGCCTACTGTTTGAACTAGCTTTTCTTTCCATTCACCTCAGATTAAACCAACTCCTCCCATTTTATTGACTCCTACCCTCTTCCTAGAATTAGAAAAATAACTGAGAAGGGAGGTGCGTCTGTCTCTCTTGGCTTTTCATAGTTCTGAATGGGAAAAGTACTTTTTATGATTGTTTCCCACCAGGTAGAGCATTCACATTGCTGGAGTTAAGTCTGCAGCTGTTAGAGTTTCTAATGAGTTTGCAACATAGGTGTTGGGAAATGCCATATATTATGGTAGCGATGCTGTAGATAACTCATATTCTATGCACATGGTATGAAAAGATGAATGGCAAGAGAAGCATGAAGCAGCATGATGCATGAAGAAGTAGATATATTAAACATATGTGCAGCTTTGAAATACCATAGAAATTGGCTGGAGTCCCCAGCTGCCTTTCCAGAAATGTTAGACAGTAGTCTGCACATGCGAAAATGAGAGAGTATGTTGAAAATATCAAGCCTGGCTTTGAACGCACATGAAGGTCCTGATGTTCACAGTTTGTTTTGCTGCTGCTGCTTGGGTCAGCAGAAAGGAAGCTGCAGAGAAGCAAGAGCAAAGGCCTGGGGCAGTAATGCATTACTGTGTGGGAACTGTTTAGATAAGTGGCTTGAAAAGTTTTTCAAGCTGGAAAGATGCGACTGGGGAATGCGCAGGATATACTGTCCCAGGGAGGGAATTTCTTTAGCACTTGAATAGTGCTTTCGTTCCCCAAAGGGCTGTGGGAACAAGGGCCACTACCATGACCCTCCTGCAAGGCACACCACTGTGACTAGACTATCCTCATGTGGCCAGTGTGGAAACTGAGGCGAAGGAAGGAGTCATCTGATAGTTTCAAGTCACCAGAGTAATTGTGATTCAGGCATTGCCAAAGCTTCTTTCCATGATTTCTCCTCTGGGCCAGGGCTGCCAAGATCCAGCCTGCAGATGTCTCCCAGGCAGGCGTTAGTTACCCAGCATCTGAGCTCCAGCTCCCATAGGCCCTGCAGGATCCTTATGACCTTTTATGGCTCATCCACTGCCATTAATTATTGACAGCAAAATAAAGCATTGAAATAACATTTGTTTTCATTAAAAACATATTTGGCAATCCTGTCTTTCACTACTTACCCAAGTAAGGCTTAATTTCATTTTGACTCACAGGACCACAAGCATAAAAGGAGCTTGTCTTTACCTTCTTTCTCCCCTTCATGCAGCTATATTTGCCAACCAACTCTGAAAATAACTATAATCTAATCCATCATAGATTTGCACAACCTTACTCTAGAGGGCTGTTTTTACCAGTGGTTTATCTCTGTCTGCTCTGGGAAACAAAAAATCCCACTCCTCATGACAGTGGAAGCTGGGTATACAAAGTTAATGACCATGATCTTTTCCTGACCCACCCAGCAACTGATCTTTGCCCTTGAGGAGCTTTACAAGTGAGACCTTCAAGTCTGACATTTGGAGCAGTGAAGTGCGAGAAAGAAAGCAGAAGCCAAAAAATTGGAGTGAGCTATTTATTTCTTCACTGAAATAGTGCTGCAGAATAAACAGAAATATATTGGAAAGTCACCACAGAAGAATGCAGTATTAGACCCACTCGGGGCAGAAGAAAAATATAAACAAAAAACCCCCTCAAAACCCCAGATGCTACAAAATGGAGGGCATGGGAATATCAGTGCCAAAACAAGCACCTTGTGTTAACCAACCTCAGTGGCAGAGTCTGCGACACCAAGCACCACTGCTTAACCCAACTGGATGCTTGTGGTTACATACACTGGAGCTAATTCTGCTCCAGGCTGAAGTCCAACATGAAATAATTTAATAGTGAACCACAGCAGGAGTTTGTCCCATAAGTCCATGTCTGCTAGATCTATTGCCAGGCAAAGTTTCAGGAAAATTATTTCCAATTAAGAAAACTTAGCCTTTATCTACAGGGAGTATGGTAGGTTACAGGAAACTATTGAAGAGGAGTGGAAAGGAATACCAGCATTTTTATTTATATATTTGTTTAGAAAGATGTCTTTCAGCAATGTGTGGGCTTTTACCTGTTCTGGCAATGAGTGCCTGCTTACCCCAGCTGAGGATCAGGCCAAACAAGCTTCTTTACAAAGCTGTGACTGTGAAGTGAGTTGCCCATCTCCTGCTGCCATGCTGTACCCACACAACCACTTTTCCCCTTGCTGCAAGAGGCAGCTGGGGAAATTGCCTTGTTCCCTGACTACGTGCAACAAACTTGCCAGGCAGGAGGATTGAGAGCTCTTGTAATTCATATCCTAGCAAGTGCAACTGCAGATGTGGCCCTTATATCCACTCCTTTTTGCTTATGTTTACCTTGCTGATCAACTGACAAAATCTAGTAGCACAGCAAGTTTCCCATAAAGATGCACAACCTTGAAAGAACACCACCTGCCTCTGAAAAGCTGCAGGCAGAAAGGTTTAAGGCAACAAGAGACAACTTTATTCAGGACACATCTTATTGTATTTCAGTTATGAAATATTCATGTGCTGTGTTCTCTCGATGACTAAAGAAATAGGCTTGGGCATAGAGCTGTGAACATAGATTGTCCTTAGCTTGAAAACAAACAAAACTAAGCAGAAAGTAACTGATGCTTTTGAGATCTGATAAGTGAAAAATGTATATAAAAATTTTCCCCAATAGTGTCAATGGAGGAAAGATGCATTAATGAGCTTTTATGGTAAGACATCAAAAGTACATTAGGCAAAAACCAGTCCAAGCTCATTTTTTGCTTGAAAGGAAGTGACTGACTCAACTGCATGGTTCAGACCCATTCAGAGGGAGATGCAGACATGTCCTTGGAAGCACCGTCTAACTACCCTTTTCCATGTATAAATGATAGCGTCTCACTGAAATAAAAGCAAGCACTGGCTGAGGTAAGAAATCAAGATCTTGTCTTTGATTAATCTTCAGTCCCCAATGGTAACTCAGATAAGTACATCTTGCACAAGAGTACTCTATTGTTAGTGTTCAGTGTAATTAAACGAGCCTACTTCTTACCACCCTCTGTTATGCATTCTCACTTTGTTAATTTCTTGGGAATTTTTCTTTGTAGTTTCTGATGTGGCTTCAGAAACAACCAGGCCTCTCTCATGAAAATAAACTACCTCTGTTTTAAACATACTCATTATGACTGTTTTCTTCATTAATTTTCTATTTAGGATCTAGTGTGGAAGAGGGACTTGAGCTTTGACTTAGCACCACTGTGGTGGGAATGGGCAGAATTTCACAGAGTGCTTAGTGTATGTTGGGAGGAATTGGGGAGCCTTTACTATATGAAATACTTGTATAGTTCAGGCAGGTCTTATGTATAATTTTGCAGACTTCTAGGGCTCCAAGGAAAAGATCACGCACTAGTTCTACTCTTCCCTGCTTGCAGAGGCAGACCCATTGGATTGTGATCTAAGAAAGGAGCTTTTCCTGTCGTTTTCCTAGTCCCCCACCACAGAACAAATCACATAATTATCTAGAAATTTCATTAATCTATTTATTTTTGTGCCAAAACATCAGTAAAGTTGCCTGTTTCCTAAGCAGTTATAACACCCATGATGTGTATTGTTCTGTAAAATCGTGGGCAGTTATTGATCTGCAATAAGCATCAGAGCAGGTTAGCTTGTCATGCTTTTGAAGATGAGGCAAGAGACAGACCATGGAAAATGCAGAAAGACCATAGAGCAATTTCTTAATTTTTAGTACCTTACAGTTATAAAAAGTGTCATAGTTTGCCTGCGATAGGTCTCTAGACCCGGCTGAACAAAGCTTCTGTACTGTTAGGACTAAATTTAATGTTCTGTATTGTACATCTCATCTCACATTAAATCTGTATCTAAAAGACTTCTTAATCTCCTAAGATAAATTTGTCTGGCTCATTTTACAGTATTTCTTCATTTTCCAAACATTTATTAAATGATGCCTTCTAGTGAGGTATAAAAATTTTAACACCTGCAAGTTTTAGGAACTTTGTTACACATCAGAGTGCTGGAGGTATTACTTTTGGTTCCTATTGCTGCAGCATGGACAGGGACTGGCTGCAAACGAAAGCAAAGAACTCAAGAGAAAATGCTAACCTTCACAGCTGAGATAGCACAGTACATTGCTACCTTAGGTTCAAATGGGTCTCTTTTGTAAGGCAATATCCAGTTGCACCTCTAGAGTTTCTGAAGACTCTTAGGAGTGTCTTACTGTTGTCTTACTGCTCATGTATTTGGAGAACAAAATTAATCTGTGTTGGGGTTTTTTTTTGGTCTGAATCTTGATGTCTAGAAAACCTTATCTGCCTGAAACTTAGAGCAGAGTGACATTCTGTAGTTCCCTGTTGGATTGCAGGCTTTCTGAGGACGGTCAGTTTCCCGGTGAGATATATGCATGGACTATCTCTGCTCTTAGGGAGTCAGTGCAGGCTTCTCTTGGAGTAGTTTCAGCAATGCAGAACTTGTCCAGTTTCAGGTAACTCATGAACCCACTAACAATTTTATTCCCCAGTAGATAATTACCCCAGTGACAAGCATCTTATGTCCTTCCTTGCAAGGGGGTCAGAGTAGATAACTGCAGTGACCTTCCTGATTCACAAAATATGATCTTGTTGACCATGAGTGTGTTAAATTAAGAATTTTTCTCTGGTTCTTAGTTGCCTCTTTTTTTCTGCTCTTGAGCTAAACCACTTCCATAGTCATGATCCTCTGCTTTGGGCCACTGGAACTTTTTCTTAATAAAGTTTGTATTCAATGTATCTGATTATTCCTACATGTTATCTAACCACACAGAGCCCCATTTTCATTTTGAGACAAATGATTTTCATAATACAGTTAAGAAATCTCTTTATAGAATTTAAGAAAAAAACAAATTAATGTAACATTCTGTTAAATATAAAAAATATGTGTAACTGTATGGCACTAAGCTGAGTCAATCTTTGGACTGTGCTATGTGAGTATTAATGAGAACTTGCAAGTTTTATGGATTTTAACTCATTAAAATCAACACAACTTGTGCAGCACTGGTTTATTTGCAAGAATAGGGATTAACAGGAGCATCTGGAATAGCAGAATACAGATACAATTTCTGTAAATTCACATGAAGATCACAACAAAAGTACAGAACTTTCTGCTGACTTTTGCTAACATTTACCTCTGATTGGGGTGTAAGATTTGAAGACACACTGGCAAAGAAACTGATTCAGAGCTTTCACAGAGGAGGATCTGCACATATTGCAGGGCGATTGCGGGTGTGTGGAATCCAGTAGCAAACAGTTTTACAAAATCTAAGCTAACACTGGGAAGATGAAAAAGCAAAGTCATGGAAAGGTGAGCTGTAGTTACAACTTTTCAAAACCCGATGGAAATTTCACTGGATCATTTGCAAAGCTGAAGAACAATAGTTATGGGAAATTAAAGATCATTAATTAACTTATTTCAAGACTCCACCAGATGCTAGACTAAATAACCTTGTATGGTGCCCTGAACAAATGCTATGTACCTCAAACACAGGAGGAGGTTGATACATGGCTAATATTTGATTTCAAACAATCTGAATTGCTGCTCCTTTTTGCCACTACTCGTGCACAGTTTTCTCATCCTTAGAGGTGATAACCTGCTTAGGGAGGTCCCAGTTTAAAGGAGGCTCTCCTTATTCAGTGACAGTGCTGATAGATTTGAAAATGCAGAGGCTTCAAAACACTCACTGAAGGGAAGTTGAGAAGGTAGAAGTTTTGGGATTTATTATTTTCTAAAATTCTTGATTAAGGGGAGGTTTCCTCAGCCTTAGCTCTGTTCAGGGACTTGAACAGAGCTGATCCAGGAGAATCTCCAGCGATTTATAGTGAGACTTTCCCCTCCCTCCAAAAAGAACTGGTTTGGATCTCCTCCAGATTGCCATTTTTACTTCTTTTTCATACCAATATTTCCACAACTAAGAAGTATTTGCTGTATTGACAGATATCTGGACATCAATTCAAAGTTTTTGGAAATCAGTGGAAAAGCATGTGTTTAGTCCTGTGGATTTCAGGGCAGTTCTGTGGAGAGTAGGGTCAGTTGTTTGTGGACTGTGCCCACTGTTCCTCTCTGGCACTTCCCAGGAAGGAAAGCAGCAGTTTGTGGTGTCCCCACACCCAGTGTAGCAGACTGTCAGAAAGTATAATAATATAAATGAATTGATAGACAAAATACCTTTTAAAAGCAAGCATTGCAAGAGCAAATCCATGGACTAGAAGAAGTGTAGCATGCCATTTCCTCAGTCATAGGTGCTCTGCTGTTTTGCATTCAGAATTTGGAGCACTCTAAAAGCCCTTTTATCTGAAAAAGTTATAGTTCAGCCTTGTTTTCAACCTATGCCTTGCAACAGTGATAGACTGCAAATAGCACAGTGCTAAGTAACCTACCCTTGCAGTAGCATGTATTTCACATACTGAGGACAGGTGCTGGGCAAAGTCATGAAGTAACTTGTACCAAGGCAGTAGCTGTGCAACCCAAACCTCTCCAGTTCAATCTAGACCCTGACTGCTTGGATCAAGGAATCTCCTCCTACTGTTAGTGTGCTTTAAACTGCCACCATCAACATGTTAAATTTTTCAGTTGCACAAATACAGATTTGCCATGACCTACTGGCTTCATCTCCTAGATGCAAGCCCCTACCAGAGTGCAGGACAAGAAGTATATTTCCACAGTAGTAGTGGCTTTCTCTTCAACAGAAATGTGGTATTTCTAGATCAGCCTGGGTCAAGCTGCTCATAGTGGTGAAAAAGATGTGGTTGTTGAAAGCTTTGGCATTAAAATAGTGAAAGGGCAATGCTGATTATTAGTACACAAAGTGTCAGGGTCACAGTGTCAACAGGAGGAACTATTTAGCTGTGCTGTTTCAAAATACCAAGTTGTGCAAGTGGAAATCAGTGTGGCTCCTGCATTTCTTTCTCTCATGAGGAAGGAAGGGTGAGTGTCATCTGTCAAGCTAAGCCTCAGTGTTCAGTTTGACAGGTGGAACTGGAAGCAACAGTATTTAAGGTAGCCTTAAATAGAAGTAGGGTATTACCAGGGCCCCTATAAGTTTCCTATGACATTGCTTAGATTTAACTGTTCAGGCTGGATGTTTCCATGGTGGGTGTCTGCTTCAAGCTGCTTTTATTCTACCCCCCACCCCACCCCCTGAAGATGTCTGCAGAAGAAATTAGTCATTTCTAAGAATAAAGTTAGGAAAAAAATGAGTTGTGTCTGTGTAAAAAAAAATGTTCTTGCAGCCACTTTACACAGGTATGCTAGTATCATCATTCCCCAGAGCAGGAACTCAAAATATGACAGAGGGGGTTAGCATGTCAGCAAGGGTATGCTTTTGCTATGCTTGTGAAAGTATACTTATGTTTGGTAGCGAGCCAATGGCTCTGGAAATCTTGAGTTGTTTCATGTGTCGGAGCTTAGAGTTAAATTTTCTTCACAAGTTTATCCTTATGGAAAACATTCTAGCTCTGGATACAGGACTATCTTTCTTTTCAAGCAGCCATGTAAGGAAAGAAGTGGATAAGCTGGCATTACTGCATTTTCCTTTTTGCTGGCAGAGTCACTCTGAAGTAGTAGTGAACTGCATGGGAGACGGAAATCCCAAGAAATGAAAAGCAAACAGCGATTTAGGATTAAGATTTCTTTTCTGTTAGTTTACCTGAAACAGATTTGTCTCAGGGAGCAGTTCTAGAAACTAAAAATGTACCTTCCAGTGTCAGAGATCAGTGGCAAAATTTCAGTCACTTTACCTCATCTGGCATCTAAGGCTGCGCATCTCTCTTTCACACTTGGGCTTCAATGGAGCTTTTAACATTGTCTTTTTTACATGCTTTGCAACTAGAAATAAAGAATGAATCAGTCTTACCCACTTAAAGATGATTCCCCACTGGGCAGGGTTGCAAGTTACCAGCAAAAGGAGATTTCCGTCTTGCTACTGACTATGTGGTAGTTATGCTATGGATGCAAGGAGGTCTCTGGTCTCAAGGGCTGCCAGGCCAGCCAGCACCTCTCACCAGCACAAAAAAATAAACCAAAGCACAGGACTGGGGTTTACCTCACTTCAGGAGAAAAAAATAGTTAAATACCATAAATATAAATAAACACCTAGGGATATGGATGTATATGCACACAGACAAGTATGTATCTCTCCAAACATCTTTTAGCACCTAGGGGTTGTGGCCTCATATTCACTGTCTTTTAAACAGCCCGGGCAGAGCCTGCAACCTTGCAATGCAAGTTCCAGTTTTCAGACAGTGCAAGGGTTATATAGGCTGTATATGAATATAAGAAACTTAAGTCATGCTAAAAGAGAAAAGCCTGCCTTTATAAGACGTCCTCTCAAAGATAGATCACTAAAGGTACATCAGGGTATCATTGTTTTTCTCTTCTGTCCACCATCCTATATAGAGGCTATTCCAGAAGATCTATTTTTCCACCCATTTCAATTAAGAGTTTGATTTCTTATGGCCTCTGATTTTTATTTTTTTTTTTGGAAAAGGAGGTTTTAGTACAGTGTTCAGGTAAGGCCAGTGTGCAGCTTGGGAGACAGTTTTAAGGTTCAGACACTATTGTTGGTGCATTATATTAATTCTAGGTGTTTGTGTTTCTTCTAAGTATTTGTCTTAGCTAGATGCCCATAAGACTGAAAAAAGAAAGACAGATAATCCAAATGCCTTCCCCAAGATTTAGCACTTACACAGCAGCAAAGTTTTTGTTTAGCCTGAGATTCCAGTTTAGGCTGCCTCAAGTGATGAGTGCAGGGCACTCCGTGCATTGGCATTTACATCAGCTTAGCAGCATACAGTTATTTAGCTTTGGTTGAATTTTATTGCTGCTCTTGCTGCAGTAAAGCAGTCTCTGTGATGAGTCTTTTAAATAAATTTCTTATGATGGATTTGCTGGTGCCTTATTTGGACTAGGGGTGAAAAGTATCCCACCCTCAAAGCTGAACAAATTTACCACCAACATAGCCAACATTTGACACCGTTAGCACAGTTTTGTCTAAGAAATTTATGTAAAAAAACCCATATACTGTGTGAGGACACATCACTGATGAGGATTAAGTGCATAAGTGAGCAGCTCAGCACTTAAATTATCTTACATTCAGTATTAGCTAGCTTAAGTCAGAGCCCTATGACACAACAGCCAGATAGGTCATGTCTTCTGCTGTGTGTGGTTTCACTCAAATGCAGCAATTGAATGAAATGAGTGTTCTGGGGTTCATCTGCTGCTGAAACAAGCTGTGGGGAAAAAAATTCATTTATGGGTAACTTCAATTCCATGTTCTCTCAGAAGATGAGTTTAACCCAATTTCTTTTTAAAGCAACTTCCTCTTCCCCTTCTCCCATTTCCCCAATTCCTTGCTTTCTGCTTCAGTACTGCAGTACCAAAGAAGGTGTTTGAATGGAATTTTTTTCCTTATCTGAAAATCTCTTGTCCCAGGGTGAATAAGGCCAGTCTTGCAGACTTTGAAAATAAAATAATTTTTGGACAAACCTCTAAACTTCTAGGAGTTTATCGAGATTTGGAGTCTTGTTTGTGCAATTTTCTGTTTTTACCTGAGTAAAGGCATGGTTTGGTATGCAGTTCTTGATCCTATATGCCAATTAAATTAAACTGTACCTTTGTTTGCTTAAGTTCTCAAATATGTGGAACTGAAAACATAGCTAAGACCTATATAAGGGTAGCATCACTGGTCTATGCAAGTGTTAAGTTAGTCATTCTGATTGTTGCCTAGTCTGTCTACTATGTGGAACGAAACTCCCCTCCAGCATTTGATCCTGTATGTGGGAGTTTAAGGGTCTGAAATACTCTCTGTCTTGCCTATGCTTTCTAAACGTTGCTACAAAGGAGGGGTTTGCTGGATTTCCACCACTTCTTCCTTACCACGTCTTTTCTTTCAACTGCCTCCAGAGTGCTCCTTGCTAAAAGACAGTAGTAGGCAGGTCTTACAGCTCTGCTGCTTTTCTTGGGGACTTAGCCTTCTATGCTGGACACCTTTGCTCAAAGCTTTCTGAAAGCTGTTTTAATTCAGTGTTTCCACTGTGGCTTGCAGGGGCATGAAACAAGTATTTATGTTGACCTGAGGCATGTTAATTTTGCATCTCTAATGAATGATAAAAGTCTGATCTTTAGCAAAGATAGATAAGCTCTCTGCAGATCCAGGATGTCACATTATTTTCTGCTGTTAGGACAATCGGCTGCACAGGCCCAGGAACTAAACACATAAGAGCTTGAATTCTGAACTGTCAGTATTATATCCTTCACTGATAGTCATAATACCTTCATATCCAGGTGAGAATTTCCAAATCCTAGACTTTTAAAACATTTTATGATGTTCCTTTACCAAAACTGTTACAAAAATACCTTGGAAAAAAAAAAGTTTCTTTATGGACGTTTTCCGTCAATGTATTGCTATATTTTTATGTAAGAAAAGATCCAGGTGATTTTGAGAAGAGAGTGAATCTTTTTTTTTCTGCAGTCGACTTAAAATTCCACTTTAGAAAGGAAAAATGTTAAATGCTTTACTAGTTTTAGAGAGTATTTAATAATTTTCTTCCTATGATATAGGAAGAGAGCATCTCCTTACCTTTGTGCACCTTCCAGAGAATCATAATCTGACATAGAGTATCATTCATGCAAGTTTGCATGAGTGTTCAAGGGTAATCTCAGTGAATTTTAATGGCTAGAGAGATGAGTTTTAATGTGTATACAAGTATAAGGACTGTGTTTACATGCACATAGCAAATGAATGGCAGTTCTGAAGTCCAAGCATGTCTACACCAGTAGTTAATTAGCAGTCAGAAGAGATACATACATTTCAGTAATATTGAAGTCACGTTGGTGTAAAACTCTGAAGTAATGTCACATTAAAATGTTTTCTAGAAAGTCTGTCTTGACATGAACCACCATGAGCTGTGGTTGACAGTAGGAGACTTTAAATCTAGTTTTCTAGTTTCTGTTCTTAATCCTGCTGTTATTTATTATATAACCTTGAGAAAGCTCCTTTCATACTGAGGTTCCTTGCACACCATTAACATTTTCAGACAGGGGACAGGACAAGAGGGAATGACCTCAATCTCTGCCAGGGGAGATTTAGGCTAGACATCAAGAAAAAGTTTTTCACAGAAAGGGTCATTGGGCACTGGAACAGACTGCCCAGGGAGGTGGTTGATTCACCTTCCCTGGAGGGGTTTAAGGGGCAGGTGGACAAGGTGCTGAGGGGCATGGTTTAGTGTTTGATAGGAACAGTTGGACTCGATGATCCGGTGGGTCTCTTCCAACCTGGTTGTTCTATGATTCTATGATTCTATTTGGATGGTCGAGCATACATGTCCACGGGCTTTCATACAAAGCTGAGATTCTTGGAGTTCCTGCTGCCATCAGTCAGGGCTGCAGTAAAGATAGCAAATATCAAAATAAATTGTGATAAAGTCATGAGACATGGCAATATTTTTTTGTGACTAAAGAGGACTGCAGCTGGCTGTTAGATGATTTTATATACATTCAGCTTCCACAAATGAAAAAGACTTTTGGAATTAATCTGTTTCGAAGGTCTGCATCAAAGAAAAACAACCATTAACCATAACACATGGAAGTCCCAGCACAGATATTAAAAAAATTAATAATGGCACTAAAAATCTCTTTTCCTGGCAGAGGACCCCTTTCACCACAGCCACAGTAATATGGGGTATTTTTTCTTGGGGCTGAACAGATGAATTTTGTCTAAAAATCTATCAACTAGAAGCTTTGGCAACAGAGGTTGGCCACAGAAACTGATATTGGTGAACCAGAAAGCAAAGTCTAGCCAGGTACGTTTCAGTTTAATGGGATTCTTAAGTTGCTGTGTTATGTTTTATTTTGCTTCTTCCTGGCTCCTTTATTTTTCAAGAGCTCTTTATCTGGAAGGCACAGTTCTGTGCTTGCTGGGCCAATATGATAGGTAGCCATCCATATGATGTCCTTTTTACTTGACAACCTTGGAAGCAAGGATAGACAGCCCTCCCAAAAGACGAAATATGCAATGTTTTGGGGTTGTCGGGGTTTGGTTTTTTTTGATTGATTGAGGTTTCGTTTGTTTGTTTGGTTTTGTTGTTTGGTTTTTTTTTTAGTCAGTCACCCAGACACCTGGATAATTTCTAATGCACAAAACCCATTATATGAGTGTAGCCAACCAGAGGAAAGCTAACCTGTTTCACTGAAAACAAATACTTTAGGCATATTGCTGCACTTCAGAACATCTTTATCAAAACTCCTGTAGGACCCAGGTATTCTTCAGAAGAGTTCTACCAACCTGAACACACGGCCTTGATATTCTAATTCCTTCAGTTAAGAGACCTACGTGTTAAGTCGTTAAAACAAGATGATGTTCAGCCTACTTCCACCCAAGCAGAGGGTGATTATTTTGAGGAGCTGAGCTACTAAGATAGATTCTTTACCTATGTCCTCAGGTGCCATGAGGAGTACAGGTAGCCAGGAGGTTACTTGGGTATCCAGTGAGTGCATTGACACAGTTTCCAAGTTTTAGGATGTTTCATGGAGAGCAGTCCTACTTTTAAAACAAGAAGCCTCACCTCACATCTACTAATGACAGCTGGAAATATGAACGGCGAAATAGGAGCCTGAGGGCCATCAGTAATAGTTTGCTCCTTGTGTGGTCTTGGCAAATCACTTAATCATTTGCTACCTCAACCTCTTCCAGCCCCTAAAGAATATAGTGTTTTTTTATTTCCTGCTTCCTCTTTCACTATTGTAAGAACCAACAAGCCCCAGCAGAGATTAAAGGACTCTCTACTGTTTGCTATAAGGCAAACAAAAAAAGTTGTGCAAAAATCAGCTGATGTTTGTATATTGACTAGTGCCTTGTTTGTAGTGCACCATATGGATGCAGAGTTTTTGTCTGGCATATTCCTACAAGCAGATGCCTGAAGGAGCAACTGCTCATCTGAAGGTTTTACTAGAGGAACCTCCCATTTCATTTATGCCACAACCTCCCCCTCCTTCTCTAACATATGGAAATTAAATGTAGTTATGACTCAGGGGAATGTTTGTCCTTAAAATTAAAGAACTTTCCCTGAATACACTTTCTGTGAGGATTTTTCTTCGTCACCTTTCTTACAAACTGTCTGTATAATTTGTGTGCTTCTAAAGATAATATTTTGTGTGTCAGCAGAAAACCATTTACTTGTACAAATGTTACGGGCAACTGATTTTGGATAGAAGTTTGCCATTTAAATTGGCTCCAACACCAAAAAAAGCCCTATCAGCCCGACTGAATGGCTTGGTTCTCCCAGTTTGTATCTGCAAGGAATTTTGCTTTTTCAAGTGCAACACAATGCTCAGTGAGGGTTACATGAATAATTAATCATGGGATGGATATTAATTTCACACCATAGTTTGTTAGCTGCTCTGTGGCAGCAGCTGTGTGTTTACATGCTATTACCCCATGGAAGAGGCAGGGTAGCCTTACTGGGAGGTGAACTTCTTTTATTTGGGAAAGACTATGCTTACAACAGCTAGTGCAAGGAAAATAGGATGATGTAGTGCGTCTCCATTTTTCGCCTGGCTCTAGTTTGTTTGAATTCCCCATGTCTTAACAATGTAGTTGTCATTAAAGAATAGATGTCTTCCTCTGAAAACTAGTGACTTGAACTCAAGTTTCCCATCTGTCACAGATTTCTTGTACAACCTTAAAGTCAGAGGTGAAGTGACTGATTGATTATTAGAATGTATCTTTATTTCAAGAAAGCCACTGGAAGACAAATGCTTTCAGACCTTTAAGCAACTGAATGTCACTGCAGTGGGAGTCTCCCCATGTGAGTGTGTCATCTAGGGTTATAATTGTGTAAAAATGGTCTGGAGAAAATAAAAGATGTATCAATGTATAACATATAGAAGAGAGTATATTTGGGGTCGTTGGGGAAATTCATTCACTGGGAGAAAAAGTATATGAGATTTCATTTGCTGCTGTCTGCCTCCTTAGCCTACAGATTAACATTCAAATATATTGAGGAAAAACTGAAATAATTTTCTTGTATTTAAAAAGTATCTTTATGCAGTGCTCCCCAGAGAGTTAGGCTTAGCTTTAAGTACCTCCACCCACATTCTATTTGCTGCCATACACACAGGCATCTTTGTTTTCACCTGTAATGTTTTCCCTTCCATTTTTTTTTGTCCAGTTGTTTTGTAGACCACTTCCAAATATGTTCTGGTTTGGGCTAATGTAGTCTCCTATAAGTAACTTTATTTTCCAAAAGTTAACTGCATGTTTCCAGATAGTATCTGTCTCTAGAAGTGATAACATGGGGCACTGCTATGCAGAAAGGCCATTGTTTATATCTATTGCTACTAAGACAAAGGTCATCCTCAAGCTGGAATGCTGTAAGTGAAAGAGGTGAAGAAGTTTGCACCTGAAGGGAGGGGCAGACAGGACAGGTAACCCCAAACTGACCAGATGATTCCATTCCATTCCATATATGTCACACTTACTATAAAACTGAGGAATCACAAGGGTCAAGCTCTCTTCTTTGATGGCCAGCATGTAATACAGACCTCATCTGTCTTTTTCCTCCTTATTTGTTTCTAAATCCAGCTCTTGAATCCAGCTCCTGTCTGTCACTGAGTCAGCCCAAGACCTTTTATATCACACAAACAACCAACAATTCAGAAACTACAGGCTGAAAAATATAATTCCAGAGGCTACTGCAATATCAGAGAAATGTTTGGATGGGAGAATATGGGAAAAAGCTCCTGTGTTCCAAGGGAGACAAAGCTAAGAATCAGAATATTTTAGCTAAGGAGGGTTATTTCTTCAATTGTACCTTCACCATTGTGTCCAACCATCTCTGGCAGTATACTCAAAGTCAAGTTTCCTGTCCATTCACCAGGCCCACCACAGGCACCCAACAAAGGATGTTTCCCTTCTTGAAGACATTTGGATTCTAGGAGCCCTCAACACTGTAAGTGTTCCTGCTTAGGGCAGCCAAAGTCCTACAAAACATACCCCAGTGCTCCTGCATTTATTCCCATTTCACCGTTGAGGCATTTTTTTCCCAAATAAAACTCACTAAGCACACAAATCCATACATGACTAGGACATGCCTAGGACACGCTGACCTGAAGTACTTTCACTGCAGTACATTCAGAGAACCATCTAGCGAAACACCACAAGCACAGCCGTAAAAACATTATTGGGTCTTATACTGCTAGGAAGTCTGCGGTTCACAGGAAGGGACATTGGTTCTTTCAAAGACAACTATTTCTAGAAGAGAAAGTGCTATCACTGGATCCTTGGATGAATAGCTGTAGCCTCAGCTGGATATGTCACACCTGTTCCCAGTTTAAGAACATTCTGCTGTTTGAACCAATCAGCATCCATGGATCTCTGTGCAAACCCTCTGGATACTATACAGCCTACTATAGTACTAATTTTCTTCATGGCTACAGGAGTAATTTGCACTGGGGTTTAGCAAGACAAAATGCCACTAGTAGCAGTAATGCCAATTGGTATTGCATTGAAACAGAGACTTGGCATGTTTGGTAATATGCCAGGACTGTTCAGAAAAGTGCAAAGCGCATTGGCTTCTGATAGAAGAACATTCTGCTGTTTATGTGGTGAGGGGCAAACTCACACACTTGCTTTAAAAAGACTGGAGGTTAAAAAGTGTTTCATAATGGAAAGTAGGAGACTCGGCAAGTTGGTTTGAAGAAAATGTTTTTCTTCTCAGTACATTTTAAACCCTCCTCCTATGTTTTTCCCAGTGGAACTGAAATAGCTCTCCTCTGTAGAAGCTTCTGTCCCAGGGAATGATGTGATTGAGAGAATGTCTTCATGTAGTATCCCAGTGGTACTTGTTAGCTCTTAGATGTACACCTGATGCCTTTTTCCTATGACAACAAAGTGAGTTGAGCCATTAGCCTGCCTGTGAGCATCAAAGAGCACTGAGACTTAAGAATGCCTAATTTCAAGAACCAAGGTTATAGAGAGAAAACTATTCAGATGCTACTACAAAGCAAGGAGTTGGGGGAAAAGTGAAGAGTTACTAGTAATGAATACTATATACATACATCCCACGCTACATAACTCTTTAGTCAGAACAGCTTAAGCCTGATCACATAATTAAATCTGCTATGCAAGCCAAAGGACTCTTCCCCATATTAACACCGGCACACCTAGTAGGTTTAGAGCTATAGGTATGTCAGGGAGGATGTGCAGAATTTGTTCCAATGGACAAAGATAAGCCAGCAGAACTTTACAAGTATATTAAACCTAATTAATCTTCAGCATGTTGCAATGTCAGCCAGATCCGAGATGAGCACATCCTGCAAAAAACTGTGCCAGCATTTTCAGAAGACAAGGAAATTGGTCTGGAATAAGAAAGGACAGTATTAACTTGGAGCATAAGAACTATTACAGATTACTTCTCTGTACAACTGCCCTGATTTTAAAGCTAGCCTTTTATGATTTAGTTGAATTCCTTTTCAGGTATTTGCCCTTGATCAAAGTACATTTCCAAAAGCTCAAGCTGTGTATTGTCCATTTCCCACCTCCAGGATCCAGAAATAAAACATAAGCTTACAATATTGCCTGTGTGGTATCAAATTACTTGTCTACATAGGGAGCTGTCCAAGTGAAGTTTTGCATCCTGGTTTATAAGCCACCATGATCATATTCCCTATTTGGAGGGGCTTCAATGCTTTATGCAATTTTTCTTACAGTTTCTGCATCAAGATTTGCAGGGGTGGTTCAAGATAACGAGACAAAGTTTTCTTTAGCTGGAGCTCTGATCTATGGAATTGCACTTCATCATTTCCTCAGGTAATGTAACCAAGACTGTCAAGATCAGCATTAAAATGTGTAGAAGCTGAACTCCGTAAAAGAGCCAGTTTCATAGCTAAACACAGTCAGAGGTAGTACTGTACAGGTAGTACAGAAGCAAGGCAAAATGGCATTACTATTTCAGAACTTCTGACACAAACTTGCATATTCTACTATTCTTCAGGTCTTTCCTGCTCCACCATATGTCTGATTGAACCTATATATGGCATATCAGGTGTCTTATTGAGATAGGCTTTGTGTTATTAGGGAATTAATGTGCTGTCAAAGTCAAAAACTTGTCTATATTTTGTAGACAGCACATGGTGTTCACATACATAGGGTTTTGGTGGCTGCTGGATGAAAATATAGTACCAGCAACTAACTCATAATTACTAGATTGCACAGTAGGATGCACTGGAATGCAAGGGAAGTTGGATGATGAGATCCTGAAACAAACTTCTGATTTATTGTGTATCCCATAGAAACAGCATAACATTTCTCTTGGAGAACAGCCACTTGCAAATGAATCAAGCCAAAAGTCTAGAAAAAACAACAAAAATCCTGCTGTCTAGTTCATGCCCAAATACTAAAACTTCAGCACAGAACATTTTCTACCTAGGAAGAGTTCTCAGAGCTTTCCATTGACTGTAGCCATGCACCACTGCTGGTTTTGTGGCATCAGGTTGTTCACGTCCCTTTGAAAAGCACTTTTTCCTAGGATATGGTTATTTCTTAGGTCAGACAAGCAAAGGAGGCCAGTCTATAGTAAGCAAGGGCAAGCATCTCTTCTCCTGGGAGTCTCCTTGCTTACTTCTCACTTTTGTTGCTCTCCTCTGACTCCTCTTCAGTTCCTATTTGCAGTCCTTTCCCCAGTTCCCATATTATTGGAGTTACCACTGACAGTAATGAAAGTCAGATTGTGCTAGGCTTGAGCAATACAACACAGCATGGGTTGGAACAGCAGAGCACCTGAGCAACGATTCTAGCTCATGGGGCAGGAGCCTAACTGAACTCAGTCTTATCATGGCTAGGGACTGGATGAAAGTTGAGAGGACTTTTTCAGGCTGCTTTGTTGAGCAAAGTGTTCAAACTATTCTGCTGTGGTGGTTCCTATTTGACAAGCTTGATGGCGTTCAGTGTTCATTTTTTTCATGTATTCATCATTCACCGCTCCCCATAGCAGCAGCTTGAGGCTCACATGCTACCAAAAGGACAGAGTGAATGACTACCCCCCTCTGATCTTCCTACCACTGGAGCTCCCATTATGGTAGCGTGCTGTGCTCTCTCTGCAATCAGGGAGTGGTCCTGCCCTCAGCCCGTGGTGGACCTTACAGGACCCATCTAGAGTCAGGGTCAGGTCTATTTCCCATCAGCTGGGCCAAATTAAGTTTTAAAAAGAAAAACAGTCAAGGCACTTTAAAACAAGAGAAGTTGCTGGGGACACACATACTCTTAAACACATGCCACAATGAATTAGGATCATTTAGGAAAATCTCCTAGATCATCCCAAGAGTTATTTGACTACGCTATGCAGATATCAGCACTTGTTTTCATTAACCTAAGTTGTATGGCTAGAGCTGAACCTAACTCATAAGTTAGATCACATCAGTTTTCCTTTTAAGCTGTGAGGGTAAACCTCAGCTTGTGCTCCAAAGCATGTAGGTAAGGCATTGAGAAATAACTGATAAATTTTGAGCCCTGAGTATGGATAAAATAAGTTAGGAGCAGAGCTAGATTAAGAAGAGAAAATGTCTGACTGTGTATTGGGAGGAACCTTGGAAGTGGGATTTCAAAATGTCTGTAAAGGTCTGACTCTGGGCTGTTCTTGTGGGCATTGACGTGGGGCTTTTCTACCTTAATATAGAAGGATGGATATCCGTGTTTCTTGTCAGGAAACAGGTGGGGTGGGGGGAATTTCTGGCTGCTAGCCTCAACACAAAGCCTCACAGGGCACTTGCACCTCCAAGCTGCTCTTATTCCATCACCAGACAAGAGGAATGGGTTGAATCTAACGTTTCTGAACTAATGCAGGTACAGTTTGTACACAGGGAAGCAATCTATGTATAATCCTAGTAAAAACTTACACTTTCTTCATAAAACCCATTCTTTCGTGAGTGGATTTTCATTAAATTGAGTTGAAATGGATTCCACTGCTTCAGTTAAGCTAACTCCAAAAGAAGAGACACTTTTAGCCCAGGAGTTGATCATGAGTGTCTAAATTAACAAAGAACACTTTATTCTCTAGGGGTGTTTCACGTTCACATATATTTTGTTCTCAAGGACAAGCAGTTCTTTTAACATTTATTACAAGTTTAAAAACCAAAACATTCAACCCCTGCAACACCACCCATTCTGGCTCCACACCAAAAAAAACTTTCAAGAAATCAAATATTGTACTAATAAGAGGGAAACCACAAACAGTTAAAGCACCTGGACTTGCTTGGTCATGCTCTTGAGAAGAGACCACTAATTAAAACCAAAATTGATGATATGGTGTGTTTATATCTTCTCACACCAGAAGGATAGATGCATACACAACTGCTGACAGAAATGGACTTGGAGCCCCACCAGTCATAGTTTAGGATTTAAAAGTCAAACTCCTACAAGGTAAGCTAGGGTATGCAAGTAATCCAATGTTAGTATTTCAAAGGAATGGGAATAGATAAAATTTTTCAATGAGATTTTTGAGGTGTAAAGCATCTTAAAGAGGCTTGTATACCACAGCTTTATTGAAAGCATTAGCAAGAAACTACAGTTTCAGGCTTAGACATATGCCAGTTGTCCAATGTCCTCTTTTAAACCCAGCAGTATGTGGGTGCCTCCAATGGTTCCTCCAGTTGCTCCCGAGTAGGCTACTGGTGATTATTCACTGTCCTGGCCACATCCATTTTATGCTTTTGCACCCAGAAACCAACTCCTTAGCAGAAACCAAGTGCAGCAGCTTTTGGAGCTCCACTAAAGAACTGGAATTTTTCAGCACACCCTGTTTCCAACTCCATGCAATTACAAAAGTCGACCATAAAGCAATTTTCTTTTTTAATTAAGTCTTGATTTTTTTTTGCCTCTGTTTAAAATCTTATGCAAGATGAAATGTTAAAACTGACAAGCCTGAAATGAAATATCAGAACATTCCTTGACCTTGTCATCACCATTTGCTTTTTACTTTATTGTGCTTTTTTTTTTTAAGTAGCAGTATATTCCCATGAAAATTGTTGATTTACATGAATTGGCATTTTACAACAGGAAACAAAAAACGTTAGCTGGAAATTTTTCAAGCAGCTCTCTACAGAAGAAATGCAAAGCAGAAAAATCGCCCTAGCCAGTCCAGTTCACAATCCTCAAAGGCTTCTCCTTTGCTCCTTTAACTCTAGCCAGGAGATGGAGCCTTCCCTGAATCCCTCTCACAGGATTAAGTAATAGAAAATGCTCTCACTGCTTCTTTGATTGTTTTACACTGTCATAACTGTATATGTGTGTTACATTAATGGAACTGATGTAAATGAGGGGAAGACATGAAAATGCTTATTGCATATGCAGGTACAGAATGATTGCTTCAGGAGAAACACTGCAAAATAATTTTTGTTGCTACAGCAACAGTTACTGCAAATAGCAATATTTTTTTTATGCATGTACACAGATAAATACATACATCTATATGTGAGGCAGACTAACACACCTAAAAAGGAAATGCAACTAAATCAGGTAGTTACAGCAAGCGCAGTACTTGAGAGTATGATAGATGAATACCCAGACAACAAGGAGTTTGAATTCCCATAAAACATCATTGGATTCACTAGCCATATCCTTCTGGTGTGAGAACTCAGACTCTTGGTATTTGATATTTTCCATGACTGCCAAACAGTTACTGATTTCTGTGCAGGGCATTTACCTTTGTAGCATGACTCCTTCCCAGCTTTCTGACCATGCATCCCTATGATCGTAGTTGTGGTGTATATCCATTTCCAGCCAAAACAGAAAGCCATCTATTTATAGGAGTGGATCAGGCTCCAGACAAGTGCTGAGTCAAGTCTCCTACTGTTTTAACAGAGCTCCACAGTCTTTACCCTGCCTTGGGCAGGTAGTTTCTTCCACTGCAGGAGCACAAACAGACACTTCATTCTTTGTCTTTGCAAACCTGAAGTTTTGTCCCTTGTTGAGAGGGATTTATTTAGCTCTCACAAGAGAAGTTAGTAAAGTGGAAGTGCCAGAGGTCCACAGGTTCTCAGCAGCCTTGTAGCACACTAGGTTTTTTCGTCATGTTTCCTATTTCATCTCCAGACACTTTAAGTTTCTTCATAGGACCTACACTACACTAATTTTTGAGCATTTTTTCCCATTTTCCAGGAAAGAGACTTTCCAAGCTTTGACTACCATAAGTAGCCCAGGGCTTGCAATTTAAAGAAGGTGCTCCAATCATTTGACTCCATCATCATCCATCTCCATCCCATTTCCCTTCTGCAAAAGACTGCATTTCCCATCAGGGCTTTGTCCAGACTGTTACATCCCTGCTGGAGAGGGTGATGGAGAAACAGCTGTCTTGGGGCCAGGTAGTGCAAGTGACATAGCAGATGGAGTGGCAGAGCCTTCCGCATGTGCTCTGCAAGCTCCTTGGCAACAGTCTTTACTTGACAGATTACTCTGGAGTAAAGCTGATAGAGAGAAGACACCACACTGTAAGCATGCATCACACTTTGTGATCTGAGGTCACTGAAACATATAGGAAGAAAATAGCAGTGTGGAACAACTTGGGTGACTATTAGTAGTACAGATAGCTTTGACATGTACAACAATGGACTGTCCAATTTCAGCTACCAAAATGGAGCATAAGATGCCTGAGTGGTCGGCAGACCCCAGTGTATATTCTTACACACTCTGAGAAACAACATGTTAAGTAGTTACTGTGGTGGTGAAATACAGCTTTAAAGCTGAGATTTAATTTCTCCTGATGAGAAGAATCATTTATCTAAACATTTATCTTCAAAATTAAATACAATGATCCATGACTAATAGCTGAATTATGATTTACAGCTACATTTGATATTGGCCTTGCTAATGACGTGATGGTTTTGTCTGTAACCTGTGAGTTATTCAGTAAAGCCACAATATTTCAGCTCCTAATAGCTGAAGGAGAGTTTATCAGAGAGGTTATCAAAGGGTGCCCTTCAGCAAAAATGAATCCTTCCTGCTTGTACAGAAACTCCATGCAGGAAATGATCAGCCTATTGCACAGTATTGCCAATGGGCTGGAGATTTGATAAGTAGGTTATGTATTGAAGATTTGACAATATTCTGCTTCAGTGTTTTCATAGACCTTCAGGGTTTCATCTGTCCTTTTTTTTTCATTTTTCCAGATAGACTTAATTGGCTTGCAGCATATAGGTTAGATCCTGCTGCCGCACATATGAAAACGGTACTGTTTAAGATGTCATATACCACATTTGTCCTGGGTTTTAAAAAAAAAAATAAAATAATGAAAAAGATAAGAAGAGAGAAAGAAAACTTAAATTGGTGGAACATTTTTTCCAAGATGGAAACAAAGTAGCCTTCCCGTCACTACTTTGCCTTTGTTTTATTAGGTCTGAAATTTGGGCATACAGCCTTGTACGCGGGGTCAACAAATTGCCTCTGCAATGTTTATATCCTGTATCATTACACTTGGAATTGTGGTGAACTAAGGCCTTGAAATGCTCCACTGTGTATAAGCAAATTTCACATTTTGAAATGCTTAGTAAAGAGATGGCTTGTAAATGTAAATGTGACAGTCACTCTTTGAAACTAAAGAAATAAAAGACAATAGTTTTGTAAATAATCTTGTAATGAAACTATTCTCTTGTGTAAGATTTGGCTGTTAGAAAAGTATCTCAAATTGTTCCACATAGCTTAGTCAGAAAGGAACACAAAATATCTATTTGAATTGTATTTATCAGAAGTTTCAGAACATCCTAAAATGGTTTGGAAGTCTTGCAAGAATACACTTTCTAATGAGATTTATAAGACTGTCTGCTCTGCTTAAACTGTAGCATAAAAGAAAAAAAAACCACAAAAGCTTTAATCAGGGTTTACTGAGCCTGAAGTAGGTTTGGCTAGAGATGAGAATATAGTTTTGTTTCATCTGCATCATCATAGTCATTTACACATTTACACATTTTATGAGCAACATTTTCCCTGCCCTATCTCAAATGTTCAGAATACCAGTATGGTGTATCATGGGTTTGTTTCCCTGTGTTTTTTCGCGCTGTATTTTATTGGAGGGTATTTTTTAAAAGTTAGCACATTTGGTATAGCTCTACATTATACCTTTATTACTGAGGAAGAAATAAACAACATTTAGCAAAGCAGATGGTGCACTCAGGTGTATATTCCTTTAAGAATAAATCACTATGTACCACAATACATGTCCTGTTAAGTGTATTCAGAAGTGAGATAGGAAAAGAGTCTGGAAACTTGTCATCTTCAGCCACTTAGAATAACATAGATAGAGATGGCTTTTACATAAATGCTATATTGTGGAGACATTTTACAGGGAAGGACTCGATGCTGTAGGCCTTGTTGCTATCGAGCAACTCTGACAAGACCTTGAAACACAGAGCTGAGAGGAAAACAAGAGCCAGTTCAGTGGGAATAAGAGACAGCTGAGACAAAACCAAAAGCTAGTTTGATGGGAACAAGTACCAACAGAGAATAAAACAAAAAAAGAGAAATATCAACATAGTTAANAGTATATAAAGAAAGAGCTAACTCAGTAAAGGGTCTTCGATCCATCAGATTGAAGTCCGTGTCTTAATCTACTCGTCATCATATCTTAGTATGAAGAGGTCATTGCTTCTCCATTATCTATTGAACATCCGTTTAAACAAATACTGTTATTCTTCAAGGCTTGTTTCAGCAGGGCTGTGGACTGGAACCACCGAGGTAGCTTATAAGTGTAAATCTAATTTAAAACTCTGGAAACGACAAAGCAAAATATGTTGTTTTGAGACGAGTTTAAATCTTTCTTGCTAATTTTCATCTAAAGTTGGAAAGCAAGCAATGACTGATACTGGTATAGAAGCTTTGATTCACAGAAGTCACTGAACATAAAAACTCTGTTTCAGCGCTTCCATGCCTCTAGCTGAGTAAAAGCAAATCCAGATGAAGCTGCAGGGGGAATATAAATTAATACAAAACCTAAATTTTATCAAAACAACATGGCTAACAACTCTTTTCTCATGGAAAAAAATAATATGTAATCTTTTTAAAAGAGTAATTGGGAACTTTTGTAATTTCCTAGCTTTAGAAATAAGTAGGATTTAGACAGCTAACGGTTTTGTCTTAGAGAATGTGTGCTAAAGGGATGAGAGGATTCTGGATGCTAAAAATTCTAACTTTAATGAAGGATTGAAACCTCACATACATGCTCAAATTCCTTTACTAGCAGTAAGAGACTGTTGAAGAATGATATTTGCAAGTAACTTAGGGAATCTTAGGGAATCTGTGCATGGTGTAGTCCTGGGCAAAAAGCATATTCCCGTGGGAAAAAAGATACAGTAAAAGTCTCTGATCCTAGCCAACTGACTGCATTTTGTGAGTAGGAAGGGACCAGAGAAATGCATAATTTTAGATAGTGATTTGAATTCCACCGGTTTTTGAATGAATCTTGCTAGGATGCGTTAATTCTAGAGAAAGTGCTGTATGACTTGAATTGCTTAGAATGATAATTTGTGGGTTTATGTGTAATTTGGAATCTCTTGCTCAAAAAAAGTGAAAGACAATGGTCACAATTAAAAAAATTAATAGAATCTATCTAGTAGAATCATAGTGTAGAAGATTTTTTCTGGTTCTGCAAGAGTATTGCGATATAATGGTTATATTAAGATGGTATCTTGAACAGACTGTTTGTTTACTCTTCTATTGAATTAACTTACTATAGTCTATTATTTTATACATTGTAATTTTGTGTCTAAGAATTTTGGAGGTGTGACGTCATTGTATATGTAACATAACCCTAATAAACAGTAAGAGTAGGTATTTTTTGAACAGCGTAAACTGTCAGAAGAAAAAATGTGGAATGAGAAAATATCATGTTAATCCAAATGTCCCATCTTACTGTTGTCTTTGTGATCCTGGTTTCCTAAGTAAACCACATTATATTTTTCCATCATGCTGCCTTGTTCTGTCTTGCCATCTGTCTCTTATTTTAGTTATTGGCTGACCAAACTCTATCCAAGTTTGACAAATGGATAGTTATCTGAAGTGTATTATGTTCCAATAATGCATGTAAAGACCCAGTTGAAAAAATGGTTGCATCATATACTCACCTCTTTAGACATCTGTATTTAATCTCAGGGACCTACAACTGGAAAAAAACTCTGGACTCCATTACTGTCCCTCCTCTCAGATTTAGTCACTTCCAAAGTTGTAGCAGGTCAGTTCTCAGCATGCTAGACTGGATTGCTTTAGGTGCTATGCAAATACAGACCAAGAAAAGCATGAGAACAAAGGTGATCATGATAGGACTCACAGAGCAGAATAATGCTGAGATAATAGTTCCAGAGTAAGATAACATATATCCAGACATAAAACATGAACAACCAAGTACCAGCCTGGTAAAATATACATCTAACATCATCCTGGAGTGGAGTCCCACCAAGTTTTTTTTTTATAGGGTTTCCATGACATTTATTGGGTCCCTGTTTGCTTAATCTTCCGTTAATCTGAGTTGTCTTGTTCCATACATCTCATTCTGTTAACTGTAGGAGAAATGGCACATTGAACATTTTACCTATAGCCTTGTGGACCAATTTTATTCCATCACTGTTAGATCCTCCACTCTTTTGTCATACTACTTCCTGGGTCTCCAACTTTGATCAGCACTCACTCTGCATTTTCATTTGGGGTTCACGTTCACATATACTCTAGAGATTTGATATTGTGTTACTGCGGATTCACATGGTGTAGCTATTCTGTCAGCTTCATAGCTGCAGATGGACAGGCAGAGAGTCCTATTTTCCCTAGTGTACAACCACATGCTCAAAATCAGCCAGTTTCTCCTTAACCATCATGCCATTCAGTAGACATGAAAAGGCCACATCAAAGAGAACTGGAAAGCAATGAATGGGAAGGCAGAAAGAAATACTTACACATAAGATTGTTTCTAAACAAACTAATCACCCACAAGAATTAGTGGGGCAAGAGGAGGTGTTACTTGCTATTCTCACGTTGATCCATTTTGGTAATACAAGTAGAAGTGACAAAGGTCTTCACTTAGACTCCTGCCATAAAGGAGGAGTCTAAGTGCAGTCCTTTGTCACTTCTTATATCCCCAAAATGAATCAAAGTGGAAATTAGAAGACTTTATTTGAAATTATTTTCAAGTGCTGAACTCAGCTGCAGCTCAAAAACTGAATTCATGTGCCAAAGCAAATGCCTCTGTTGCAGATGACTGTAGTTAATTATTCATAGTCACTGAACTGTAATGAAAACAGACCTGGAGATGCAAAAGTTATTTTATGCTTGCAAGTCAAATTCACCAGCACTGAGCAAGCAGGTGCAGCCCCTCTAATCTGAGATAAAGGAGTTCTACCAGTCCACCAGGAAAATTAGATCATTTTTCAATGTGCAGATGGCAGGAAGTTTTGGAAGAAATGGCTGATTTGCTTTTCATAGCAGTTCTAATGTAGTGTGCGGCTATGTGCCATGTATTTACTACAACTTTTACTTTACTACAGCTGTTCTTCTATCTGGAAGCGAATGCTTCCAGGCCATAGTAACAGATGATATACAGGCTGTATGTTTCACTGATTCCCAAAATGCTATAAACGGTAACAGCCTAGAATGCTAGCATTCTCTGCGCTCTGCAAGATGAATGCTGTCGTGCAGTATGAAGCTCTTGAGAAGACACTATAGTCCTTTCTGCAGGATAAATTATGGTTTTGGTCTCTGAATCCCTAGGGTCACAGCTAGACCACCACAGGGAGCTAGCACAAAAAAGTGGAGCTCTGCTCTTAGTGTGGTTCTGTACATTGATGCTGCTCACATCCCTGTGGGCCAACCGACCAGGAAGAAACTACTTTTTGTGGCTCTCTCTAGCCAGACTAGCTACTGTTTTTTAACATGTCCCCTCTGTTAAGGACATTTAAACTGGAGGAGAGGGACAGGAGGTTGTTTCCTTGATGTTAGCACAGTTTGGGATATTAGTATTTTGCCAGGAAAACGTTTCCCTTTTGCCACATTTGCTACACAGGGCAAGTCATTTCACTTACTCCTGAAATAAAGCCTTCTTAAGGGAAACGTGCAGATTCTGTTTCATAGCACAAAATAGCATTAGATGACTTTTCTGGACAGAAAATGAAGGGCTTTTATAGCCGTCCCAGCTTCCAGAGTGGAGGCTGGCAGAACGGAGGTGCCTGAGTCTGCCAGAAATAACATGAGTCTTCGCTCCTGTGAGGGTGGCCATCTGTCCTGCTCACTCCACGCTGCCTTGGAACCGTGCTGTGATTTTTGGCAACCTCATGCTTTCAACCTTCTCATTTGCAAAGTGGGGGCTTGTAATGTTTCCTCCACCTCCAAGGCCTGGTAGGAAGCTCTAAGATGGAAGATGCTAGAGAGGTCTAAAAATATCATGACTTAAAATTCAGAGAGTATTTGGATCAGAAAAACCATTGAGAAGCATCTGGGATATATCCAAGATCTAACAAGACACGTTCATTTCTAGTTAGACTCTGTCATCTGGGTGGCAATGAGGTAGTGAGAGAAGACCTTCTATTTCATTTGTGCTCTAGAAAGGAACTGGATAACCATTTGTAATACAAGTAAGTGTAGGATAATCCTCCAAATAGGGCTTCTTTGTATTTTCATGCTTATGGCAGTGGTGGTAAGTGCATAAATATTGCAGTTCTGCATTGAAAGGAGATTCTGCTTAACAGAGAATTTAGATGGTTCAAAACTTGGTATCATTCTGACAAGAGACATATTTTAAAAATGCTCTGTAAAAATAAAAAGCCATGGGAGTAGGATTCTGAAGCAGACATGTTGGCCCGCTTACCCAAAGGCAGTATAATGCCAAGAGCCCTAAGAAACCCAGCCTTGGTGCTGACTGATCCCAGCTTCCTGGGTTGTGAAGGAAAACTGTCAAAAGCAAACCATCTCTTCAGAATGTTTCAATTTTGCAAATAAGCAAATGCTAGTGGAAAAAAAATTAAAAACCCTCCAACTCTGCTGGAATTTTTCTCAGCAGTGCTAGTAAACATTAAAGTCCAGTGGCTCCAGCTAAGCAAACAGGAAAGCATACCTGACTGTCTAACTGCGCAATCTGGCAGTGGCAAAATAAAGACTAAGTTAAACATATGTGGTACCACAGCAACCAAGAGAGTTCTGGATCTCCAAATAAGATCATGTAATGAAACACAAAAAGATAGTGTTTCTTCATGAGCTTAACCCTGTTTTGCCATGCAGGTAATCAAGGCTGATTCTGTGATGAAGCCATCCAGAAGAGCATACTGGAACCTGCTTTTGGCCAAAATAAATAAATAAATAATGACTTCAGGAAAAACACACATCTGTTCCCTCTGCTTGATTGGCAAAAACATCACTGGTATTCCAGTGCCTCCCTAATTTACAAAATTAGCCCTTAGGATAATTACGGCTGTCGTCTTTATAAAGGGCTTTGAGTTTTGCGCAGGTAGTGCTCTATACATAATGTACAAAGTAGTATTATTTCAGCATGGTTGCTGGGATACCAATATATTGCGCATTATGGGAATACTCATGCTAGTGATATTGCTAAGAGGAGGTGTAAGGAAAACCAGAAATATCTTCCTCACCCACTCCTCTTATTCAGTGTGACGGTAATTACTGTTCCTGCTTTCTAAACTTTGTAAACATCCCAGCTGGCTGTGAAGAGGGCAGCTTTCCCACAGCTGCACACCCACCCTCCCTACAGGACCACAAATGTGATCCACAGTCCCTTGCCTGTTGTGGAGCCTATCAGTACAGGTCCTTACACTCAGTATTCAGCACATCCCAAGTAACTTGCAGAATTAGGCCCCGTTAATGAAGTTAAGCAATGATTTCCCTCTCTCTGTGGCTTAAACACATTTGTGGCATCCTATCGTATTACCTGGGGATTTTGCAAACAAATCGCCATCTAGTTCCACAATGATTAAAAGTGTTAAGTTTGCTCTAGCTTTCTAATCTATATTTCTCCCTTTCCATTTTGTTCTTTTGGGATTCATCTTTGAAGAGCTATGACTCACTGTACTCAGGCTCCTGTTGCTTGAAATTATAAGAAAACTCCTCCTTCTACCGTCCCCCCATCCCCCATTTCCTCATATTTTGCTTGCTGAAGCCATACAACACTGTATAAATGTTTCACTAGAAGTGAGCTGCCAGAGCATTCCCATCTGTCACATTAACACAGCCAGATTGGAATTATTTTAAAAAAATTTACATGTTGTATGAAGGGAGGGAATGAATAAGGAACTGTATACATGACTAGGAAAACAGAGAGGTCTTCAGAATCAGACCCACCTTGAAACATCCCTTAACACCCTTTATACGTGGCAAGCAACCATCACTTTTCCTGCACAGTTGATGCTTAGCATAACTGTGAATTTCACCCTTGTTGTTTTGCTCTAGCCCATTATAAATTGAGCTACCTTTACTGGAAGCCTTACTATCACCAGAGCTTCAGTACGGATGCTTTAAAATTTATCTCTGACTAAGTTTTCAAAGAGGGGGAATGAATATAAGATAACAATAAGTATTGTCTCTTATGTCTTACCAAGTAATCGTAACAGTTAACCAGTTATACAGTTTTTCATAGCTGAGGTCCTGCCCCACCAAAGTCACTGAGATTTGCTCTTGCACTGGGCATGACTGTGCTAGGATTTCAACCTTTGACATGGCAACTCCATGTGAAATAGTAAGTTCAGATCTTACCAAATGAGCACTGAATGGCATCACTCAGGGAAGAGAAGTGAAACAGCCAGCTGGTATGTTTGCCTGCTCAAAATAATTAGTGTTGCCTGTTAGCAAAACTGGCTGTCTTGGACTTCATGGCTATGCCTGTACTGCTACACAAAATAGACTTAAAGATGAATTCTTAGCCCTGAGACTTGATAACACCAAAAAGCTCAGGGCTAACTGCTTTTGAAGCAGATTTGTCTTGCAGGGAGCTAGTTAGCACAGTCTAAAACAAAGCCAGGGCAACCTGTGAGTGAACAGTGAGAATGACTAAGAGCTATTGCACAGCCTTGCTTTCTGCCTCTGTGTCATTCAGCTTCATATTCTTGTGCCATGTAGACTCATCAGTTCACTCAGTCCTGTGGGCTTCTGCTCTGGAGCTGTCCTGAGCAGGAGCACTTGGTGGCTGGCACACATATTAATGGTCATGGTGCGCAATATTCAAGCTGTAAACCAGAGTCAGTAAAAGGTTGTAATTATAGCAGGATTTATATATATTTTTCCCCCTATGATTACTTGGGTTCTGAGATGCAAGCACAGATAGTCAATACATCTTTGTTTTTCTCAGCTCCTGTGAGTAGGAGGAGGGCAGAAAAAGTGTCATATAGCAGCTTTCTGGGAACTTGCTTAATTCACTCTCATTCCTAGGTCACATACAGCAGCTCTGTCATCATGCAGGATGCTTTTCAGCCTGTGTTTTAGCCAGTGCCCACCTTGCACATCATTGTCATACAGTTCAGTTCTCACTGGAGCTGAATATGTATGCTATTATGAGCCAGCTGTACTGCAGGCCAATTTGTGAGAACATACATGGACAGAAATGGATGGCTTGAAAGCTTGAATCCTGATTAGGGTTCCATCTGTTATGCAAATGCTCTGGTGCACTGGGGTCTTGCTCTATCTGTCAGTTTGTCTTCTGCAAAGTAATGATAACCTTACAGTAGCAATCCAGATTTTCAAAAGAGCTCGGACTCCCACTCTGACAGAGAGAGTTTACAAGGAAATCGTCTCCCATTTAGCTACCAAAATGTAATATTCATATGTAGAGAAGAAGTTTAGCATGCTGAATCCTCAGCTTCTTACACAATGTGGGCAGCAGGGACTGCCGTGAGAGCTGTTGGAAACTTTAGAAAACTTTAGAAAACTTGTTCCTAAATGAGAATCCAGCTTTTCTGAAAATCTGGCTCCAGTTTAGGTGTTGAGTACTCAAAAATTTGGGTCTGGGCTCTGGAAAATCTGGCATCTAACCGAAAGAGTGCTGTGAGGATAAATTAATTAATGTGAGATCCTGGGGTAACAGTGATGACAGTACTAGTAAACTTTGTAAAGAAGTGAGTATTCATTTAATGTGGTGAAACTTCAGGGAAAACACCTAGTAGGCAAGAAATTACAACCTACTGTGGGTCTGCTACAACACAAGGAGAACCACAGTATGTTTTCCCATAGCTGAATTCTGCCACTGGTAGAATGGGTATTGTTGCCAGTGGCAGATGTGATGCTACTGGCATACAACTTCAGAAGTTTGAAAGCATTAAAGTATAGGATTTAATTTAGTGGAGAAACACATAGTAAATCTTTAATACTGACTTCTTAACCAAGAAGCACAAAGAGCATTTGAAAGCTGTTTCTCCATTGCTATTAGTTTCATCAGAGTATTTGATGTCAGGTGAACTTAGTTTTTCCAGATGAACTAATATCCCTGCAGGAAATAGTAGGGAGATGAAGCAATGTCCTTGAAACACTGAGAGACTACTTTTGAAAAGATTTATGTAAATATGACAATTGTATGTTTTTCTTTTGAACAGTTACTCTAGATAAAATGAAGAGAAATGCATCTGGGACATGCCTGTTGTTTGTTCTTCATGTTCTCTGCTGTAATGCCTGTTTATTGAAAAAATGCCTGTGACTGTCAAGGGTCTTGACTCATCTTCTCAGAGGCAGCCTTGTAACTCTGTTTTGGGTGAGATTTTTCTAATGAGAAATAGGAAGGGGCTTACCTCCAATGTAGTTCTTCCATTTCCTGATAGTTTCTCAAACACAGCTGAAGAATAAGTCTGTATCTGACACATGCTCACTGTGTGGGATAGTCATGTCTTCAGCAGAAGCTGGGAGTGGTGTACCTCTGGGCTAGCAAGATTTATCTCACAGCTTCATGTTCCAAAGACCATCTATCTCTTTGTTTTGTAGTGAGCTAAGCAGCCACAATCTAACAAATATGTAGTTCTAATGAGTTCAGCAGTTATTCTACTTCATATCAGCACAGGGACTGGTCAAGTAAATAGTCATTTTGCAAATACAATGGTTATTTGTGCACACATAGATACATACATGCACAGTGTAACACTTCAAACCTAGTAGAAACCAGCAGGTTGGCATTTTTGTCTTTTCTTAACTCTCTTTCTTCTTAATATTTCTTTTATAAGCTAAAGCTTTCTTTTCTTGCCCTTGAGATACTTAACTCTCATACCTGCTTCTGCTGATTTAGAAAAGAAGTACTAGGAAAATTAAATGATTTCTGGAATGTGTCAGCAACAAGTATAGTCCCTTGGGATTGCCTTTGACATATAGAAACAATAAGTTTGAGAGTGGAAATTGGTTTCCCCATGGCTGATGGTTTCCCTGGTTTGGCTTACTCTACTCCCACAGTGCTGAAGCTATTGAATGCTCAATTAGTATTTCCCAAAGTGTCAAAATGAATTGAACCAACTCCAGAAATTCTTCACTGCAGTTCATGTATCATTTCTTAGGCCTTGAGAAAAAGACCTACTGTTTCACTGTGTGTGGTAAACAAACTCTGCCCTTTTCACCCTGTGCCACTTTGCTTTTTTTTTTTTTTTGCTTGGTTCAAGGACACCTGCAAAAATAAACAAGAATGGCAAGTTATTGCTGCCAGAATGCGTGGAGCACCTCAGCTAACTTGTTTATAAATAGTTAGACAGATGGATATAATGACTATAGTATCTTAAAGTATTTTTGTTTGGTTTTATTTTGCTTTGGGCAATTGCTATATTACGCTGTGTAATTCTGACAACAGTAATGGATTCCCAAAGTGCAGATGGCAAGCTACATTTTGAGCTAAAGGCCAAAATCATGCTTCTAAGTTCAAGGGCTCAAAAATCATGACCTACATTTCACCCCAACTAATGACATTCCTTTAGAAGCTGGTGGGATGGGGTCTGTAGCATTTTTTTTAAAAAAACCCATCGCTCATGTTTCATATTTATATTTTTAAGTCTTTTAAATGTGTTTGGCCGCATTTTTATCTCACCTTTACAAGCAAGAGTCATAAATTTCTTGCTTGGTAATAAAAACAGAGACCATAGTGTGACTGCAAAAGCCAAAGCTCCAAGAGAAATGCTAATTTTCACTAGAAATTACAAAATTACAGAAGTTAGAAATTAATTTTTCAGGCCCAAGAAGCTGCCAAGAACAACTCCCTCTGGTTTATCCCAGTGAAAATTCCAAGAAAGCTGTACCTCAGCTTGAATCACTCACTGAGGTACTCAGGTCTGATAGTCTTTCCAAGTCTTATTTGCATTAACATAATTAGATATATAATCATTCTTGACCTTGTCTTTACTAGTGGTGACGGCTTCTTTTGTGTTGGCCAGACACACAGAAACCAAAACAAGACTTGGCTAAGCTGGGTGCTAGACAAGACCGAGTACATCACTCACCAGGGTGCTCAGAATAATGAAAAAGCAGACATTATTTGAACTTTAAACCCTCTGATCACATTTGGATTTTAATATGAATTAGCAAAGAAACTTCTAACAAGTTGTTATTTTATTCTGAAACAAATGAGCTTTAGTACTTTGGTGCTTTGCAGTGAAGTCAAGGACAGTTTTTCAGTAAATGAGACACTTAGCCTTGGGTAGTCATGAAAAATAGTTCTCAGTTCAGTCAGAAGCTAGTTATAAGACAACTGCATGTACAGGGTCCTCCCCGGAAAATGATTCAGGAAAAGAACTGACCAGAGAAGACAGGCAGAGACAATGGGTTGATTTGCAAATATACTTTCTTAGCCTCTGACCTCTTGACAGGCACACTGCAGCTTAGTAATTGATAATTTTGATAATGGGATGGAGAATACACTTACGGTACTAAACTGAAATGAACAAGAAGAGTGTCAGAGATGAGAATTGAAAGTTTTTCTGGTGAGTTGGAGAAGTGGTGTAAGGTGACCATTCTTTTAGGAAAAAGACCACTTCTATTGTGGTGCAACATAGAGAAGTTGAAAGTGTGGCACAGAGGCTGACAAAATTAAATACAGCCTGGGGTATGTCTGGGTGGGTATCACTTCATCCAGCAAGGATTTGAGGGTTATAATGAATCAGAAGGTATGACCATGAGACAATCCGCCTTGGTCAAACAGGGAAAATATTATACCAGTATGTTTATCATCTGCAAGAAGGCTGAAATTATCATTCCACTCCACGTGGACTTGCTTAAGATTAAGAGAGCAATGAACAGCATTCTCCAATACTTAAGGTGTACTTATGGGTACAACAAAAGCAATGGCCTTAAATTTGCTCTAAGTTAGGTTTTAGTTAGATTTTAAGAACAAACATCTAATAGCAAGGATGATGGACTCCTGGAAAAGATTGCTGTGGGAAGGTTGAAGAATCACAGAAAGCTTTTACCCACAAGATAAACATCTGTCAAGAACAGACTGAGTTTAACTTTCACAGTGCAGATCCAGTGACCTCAGGGTGCTTATTTTCAGTGATGTGTTAACAAAGCCTTTATGAAAGGGGAAGAGCTCAATACAATAATTTCACTATTTCTTTACCTGTTTGGGGCAAAAAAAGAGCAATAAGAGACAGTGCCTCCCTTTTGGTACTCACTGATTGTGACATTGACAACAGCAGCCGATCATCGCATAAGGCAGTTAGCAGAAGCAGTTCAAAGGCAACTGGAGGAGTAAGATGGGTACGATGCATTGCAGCTTCTGAGCCACGTGCCATCACAGGATGCTCAGTATAGAAGTAATGGTACCATCACTGCCCACCATTCATTTGCTTCCGACATGGATGACAGGGCAACATAAAGAAAAGCATTCAGAGCTCAACTCCTTCAGGCTTCACAGCACACATGAGGATGCATCTGTCTGGCTTGGAGATTTATGAAAGCCCCTTCATGCGTCACCTTCTTTATCCTTGAATTGCATAAAGGGCTCCTACAGTAAAATACAGTAAAATATCTCGTCCATGTATGGGCTTCTAGCAGGATTTTCATTTGTTGTCTGTGAGAAAAATCCAGTGTCCTACCTGCCTCACTTCCTCCTGGACCCTGTTATATAAGCTAAAATGGCTACCTAGAGCTTCAGTCCTTACAGGCTGCAGACCTTATTCTGACTTGGCTTCTTATAAAATGTTATGCATGGAAAAAAATACTTTAAAAATACACTTGAGCAAGCCAAGAGAAAGAGATAATGAGAGTCAAAAATAGATTACTTCCAAGCACAGAGGGTGTACAACCCCTGAAACTCTGTTTTCATTTTAGTTTTCAGCTTTCAGTCTAAGAGTGCAAGAAAGTTCTGGGAGAGTGGGAGAGTGAATGATTTGACACATACACAAAGGCTTATTCGTTGGCAGAAAAACTATTACTGGATTTGCTGCTACATCAACTGCTTTACTGAATTGACTTGGGCGTATACACTGTGTTTCCCAAAGTAATTTCTTCTGAAATATCCCCATCTCATATTTCCATATTGAAACTATTTAGTCAATAAATAAAACACTAGGTAGGCTGCTAAACAGAAGCAGACATCAACTCAAAGAAGATGAATGGGTGAAGAAAGTGCTGGCAAATAAGGGAAGGTTGGCATTAATGGTGCATAGAAACTTATTCTATTGGATATAATGTTCATAGCATTTTCTCAACATCATGCTTAGAAATCAGGGCAGACAGATTGGCTGGTCACCTGTACTACTTCTTGTGTTTTTATTGCCTTCCTATGGACTTATTTTGCTGGAATAAGATTTTTTTATTCAGCTAGCACAGGTCTAGCAAGTAGAAGGCAAAAGAAGCACAAAGTGTTTGCACAAGGCATGGAAAAAGAGTGTCTCTATATACCTATACTTAGGATGCTATTTAGAATCACTGAGTCAGAGAATTGCTTGGTTGGAAAAGACCTTTGAGATCAAAACTGTACCTGTGCACTACTAAATCATATACCTAAACACTTCATCTACCCGTGTTTTAAATACCTCTAGGCATGGTGAGTCAACCACCTCCCTTGGCAGCCTGTTCCAGTGCCCGATAAACATGTTGGTGAAGAAATTTTTCTTCATGTCCAATATGAACCTCCCCTGGTACAACTTGAGGCCATTCTGTCTTGTGCTATCATCTGTCACTTGGGAGAAGAGGTCAACACCTGCCTCGCTACAACCTCCTTTCTGGTAGTTGTGGACAGTAATAAGGTCTCCCCTCAGCCTCCTTTTCTCAAAGTTAAACAACTCCAGTTCCCTCAGCTGCTCCTCACTGTACTTGTTCTCCAGCCCCTTCACCAGCTTAGTTGCTCTTCTCTGGACATGCTCCAGGACCTCAATATCTTTCTTTTAGTGAGGGACCCCAAACTGAACATGGTATTCGAGGTACAGCCTCACTAGTGCCGATACAAGGGCAGAATCAGAATCACTTCCCTGGTCCTGCTGTCCACACCATTGCTGATACAGGTCAAGATGACTTCGCCCTTCTTGGCCACCTGAGCACGCTGCTGGCTCATGTTCAGCCAGATGTCAGCCAGTACTCCCAGGTCCTTCTCTGCCAGACAGCTTTCCAGCCACTCTTATCCAAGCCTATAGCGCTGCATGGGGGTTTTGTGTCCCAAGTGTGTTTTCTGCGTACCACATAGGGGTTTGCTAGTGTCCTGTGTGGAAGAAGTGTGCTGGAGAGGCAGCAAAAGGGACAGGTCGAGTCAGACCTTGGGGCTGCAAGGGATTGCTACAAAGGACAGTGGATAAACTCATCTCTTAGGGGAGGGTTGGAGTGGGATTTCAGTTTACACATCGATTGCTTTTGGTTTTGTGGCCAGCTTATGCTAGAAAAGTGTAAAATTTGCCAAGGGTTCCCATAGGCTGTTTTGGCAGCTGCAAACCCACAGTGCATCGAGGTTCATTGCCCATGCCCTTTTCCTTCTAAATCATAGACCATTTGCTGGGGAAACCTTCTGGACCTGTTTAGGTTGAGCTCAGTCTTGAGCAGCCTAGACTATAGCTAGCCTAAAAGTGGGCAAAAAGTGTTCTACAGATACAAGGAGATTCCAACACATTTCTAATATCTCTCTGCAAAAGCCACCAAGAAGTGGACAGTGATAACTCATGTTTTCAACACACTGTGGAGCTATGGGCATTTAACCTTCTGGTAAAAAGTTTTGTTTCGCATTTCCAGTGCCTCAGCTTTTGTTCACTGATGACAGAGGGACTACCTGGTGTTGAGGAATTTCTTTCCCACGCAAGATCTTAAACCTGAAATCTTAATTTAATTTTGTTTTTCCTTTAGGAGTTCTTTATTGTTTCAGGACTTTGGTGATTATTTATACCCTGTTATTTGATTTTATTACACAAGATGCGAAGATTTAGGTTAACAGAGGAAAATGCATTTAAAATGTCTCCTAATATATTTCCCATGAAATACATGCAGATTACGGCTGCTGCAATAAACTCATAATCTTTGAATGCTAGAATGGAAATGTTTGACATTAACAGGCTGCTTTTGGAAGTGAAATATGTGTAATAAGGACATGGAGAATTTTCAACTGACATCTAATTGTAACTGCATTTGAACTTTGCATGCTATTTGAGATTGGAGGTTGAGAAAGAGAATGTTAACTTTCTACACATACCTTACCACTTCTTGATGTCAACCAGAAGCAGAGGCAGCAGAATTCCACATGAGAGACTGCTTCCTTCGCAGTGTGGAGCTGTGAGGAACCAAGCAGTACGTGAAATCTTGCGAGAAAATCTGGTCCCTCCTATTTTCTAGTTTCAACAGTTTCTGTGGAAATTGCATGCTAGGGAATGCATACAGAAATTTATATCAACTGCAATACAAACAAAAAATCCAGAATGGTGTGGTATGACTTTGGGAATTGTTTGGTTTGAATTAACACTGAGTTCCCAATGTGCCCTGGTTAAATATATGGCTGGGATACCGTGAAAGTAGACATCCATCCTGCAGCCCTTCTTACATATATGTTCATTACTTTCAGAACATGGAGACAGGCTTTACATGTCTCTGACCAGATTCCCTACTCTGCCACAGCAATTTAGTGCTGCTAAGATTTTACTAGTTTATCTCACTGTGCATCTGATGCAGATTTACAGAGTAGAGCAGAGATTAGGTCTGGGTTTAGAAAAACTGGACATTTGAAAATAAAGTATTACAGTAGAGATGTAGTTCATACTACCATTAGCAATCCTTAATGCTTAACTAAAATGGAGACTGGTTTTGTACATGTGAAACTCTCACTGAATTTTGCTGGCATTGACAGAGTAGTGACCAATTACTGAAAATAAAATATGATTGTCTGTACTGAATTCCTTTTTCTAGATGCTTTTGATATATGTAGAGTTTTTTAAATCTTCCTTTGAAAAAAATGAACGTAGGAGTATGGGTCTTAGCATGACAAAGACCTTAGCCCTCTACTTTTGAGTTGGGGAAGCCTTGTTATAAGTCATTCATCTGCTGGGAAGGTTTTCGTTTACATTCAAGGCATTAATTGCAAGCTTAAATAGTTAACTTTCCTTGTCCTAGAATACCCCATCAGAATGTAAATCAAGCTCAAAATGGTTCTACAACCTCAGGGAAAACAATTATTTTCCTACTGTTTAATTGATCACATACAAATACAATGCCGTCTCTGTAATCAGAAACAAACAAGAAAACCAACCCCAAACCTATTCCCTTTTAATAAGATCAATAATTTGCTATTTTTATAAAGGAGTCAATTTAGCAGTTAATTTATGAATACATTCCATCACTTCTATGCACATACCAAAATTGACATATGTCAGAGACCTACCCAGTTAAAATAAGATCATACATTTTCATCACTTTTTAACTTTTCCATTTAGAATAGTAAAAATAGGCTAAGTTCTGTTCAGGGCAAGGACAAAGCAATTTCCAAGAAATCAGTAGAATTCAGCTGCAGTTATCTCTGTAACTGAAAGCAGAATTTAATCTAATAAGTGTTAAGTGACACTTTTAAAATAGGAAGTAGCTGGTTCTAGGCACATGTATCATTAGATGAAATTAGATTTTACCTCTTGAAGCATTCTAGCTCAATGAAAATCCAGGAATAGAAAGGAGTTACTCAGTGAGGAAATCAGTGTGTCTTCTACTGTCTGTATTGTTTTCTCTTGTTAATCAGTAAGAAAGTTTTAAGGTTTTGGTGCAAATTCCTTTTTGCTGATTGCTTTAGGCACTTTGTGTGCCTTATTATTGAAAACTAGAGTGATTGTTTCTATTAAATCTCCCTTTCTAGTAGTTATGCATTTATTAGCATTATTTTGTTTACATTTTAAAAGACTCAGAACTGATTCCTTGCTACATAAAAATATGAAAGAAACCACAGTCTTGTTTCTAAAAAGCTTACAATGAAAATACTAATATGTTTGGGTTCATCCTGTATCAGGAAACTAAATTTAGTAGTTAATATCTTTTAAAGAGAAATCACAATGTTATGGGAAAAAAAAATATTGATTTTAAATATTTTAATTATTTTAAGTTTGATTGACGTAAAAGAATTTTAGTTGGGGGCTTTGTCTGAGTTGATAGCACTTCTGAAAATGTCATCTTTTGTGCTTTGAAGGTGTAAACTGAAAGACATTTTGCTATTTCAGTAATTCCAGGAATTATAATTCTCTGCTCATGAACGTAAAAAAGCCCACAGATTAAAGCATGTATTAGTACATTTAGCCAGTACAGCTTGAAAGCACAGATTACAATGTTAACCAGCTCAACAAAACTGCTACATTATTAACAGTTACCAAAGGCTGTTGTAACAATAGGTATACTAAACAATGAAGATGCAGATAACAGGATACTTGCGTGAGTTTTACAATTATTTTCTCTCCTTGGTGGCTCTATTTTATTTTTTTTTCTAAAGAAATATGGGTTCGGTATAGTTAAGTGTTATATTCGGAAGGTCATTAGGTTAAGTAGAGTCAAAATTAAGAAAACGTGTGTTCATACATGTCCTGGTCTTGACTGCAGTGGGGGTTGAGAGCTGATTCTCTTAGGTGAAGCCCAGATGCTAAAACCCTGAAGCTTTACTGCAGGACTTTAATTATGTGATAACTTGGTCATACAGAAGACTATTTAATAAAAATTATGGCGAATCAAAGTCAATTTATAAGTGAAGAATGGGTTTGATGACAAATCTATGAACAGCCGTACTCCATAGCCATAGGGAATTCTTAGGTGGCAAGTATAGACTTTTCTTTTACTAAACATGGGCAGAACTGTAGGATCAAATGTGTTAAGGCAATTTTTCTCTGGTGGAGCTTTACAGGATAAGATCCAAAACTTAACTGTCCAGTGTCTGCCTTCTCCAGTCAATGAGGTAGTTCTCAAATATACAGAAACTTCATTAATTATGAAGGCTTTGTCTTCTACCCTCTGTCCTGTATATCAAATGGACCAGAGTTTTGACAAATAATACAGGATTGTGTATCTAAAGGTTATAAAATAGACACAAAGGAAGAAATTAAGACATTGTGGACAACCTAAATGCTAAATACTTGAAGCCTGATTTTGCATAAACTTAGCAAGCATATTAATAACAACAACAAAAATAGGTGTTTGTGACAGCTAGTATTAAAAAAATTAAAATCCCATTAATGTTATGCACATAACAAACATTTAGATTATATTTCATGTAAATGCATCTATTATATATAAATGTTGGAGATGGAGTCACATAGAATCAGAAGAGAGCTTTGTTGGTCAATGAGTCTATATTATGAGTTCACTTTCAGTTGCTTACTTCAGCATGAAGTGTATTTAATAAAAATGCCACACTTTTAATTTTTTTTTCAATTCTGTATATGGTGTTTTATTTAAAACATTATTTGAAGAAGGTGTTACACTGTAGAAATCAATAGCATATTGCTTTGATAGTGTGATGATGAAAGAGATTAGGAGCATGAAAAATATCAGGAATTGCCCAAGGTGCTTCTTCAGTCAAAGATTATTTCGGAGTTTAAGTTAGAAAAGAGGATGAAGATTGCCTCAACTCTTTCCATGTGTTTGTCACAGCGCATTTAAGGTGTAATAGTGTGTTAATTAAATCCAGCTTTAGGTTTTTATAGTGGTTCTGCTGCACCTTAGATACTTGTGTGTTGTCTGCTGAACTCTGAATCAGGCTACCTTTGCAGATAAACATTCTGTCTTTGACTCAGTCTTATTGAATATACAGCAATGTGCTCATGGATTTTAAGGGTGCTTTGCTTGGAAAGGAATTGGAGATGTGAGGATATGGCCATCGTGCACATGTCAGTTATTCACAAAGTAAAGTGAATATAACATGTACCTTCATGAGGTTGACAAGTAGATCATCTAAATGTGACATTCATCCATAACTGAATGACTAAAATGCCCACTCTAACCTCAATTTATTCTAATTGATTAGCTCTTTTCTATAATTCAAGAAAATGTCTCTGTTTTCAGAAATGACAACTAAAACCAAGAGAATGATACCTATGCATCTGATTTTTAGATTGTCTAAATGGCGCTGCTGATGACCTGTGAGGCAAAGTCATGAACCTGCTGTTTCATGATGGTGCTGGATGATGTGAACTACAATTAACACTGTCAAAAGAATCAGACAGTTCTGTTCATTAGCTGCCACTTTGTTATGCAGCTGCACAGTAAACAGCTCTAATGTACTTTTTTGGAGGTTAATTGTCCACCATGATAGTTGTTCTGACATCACATGATGTACGTAGTCCTGGGTGCACCTAAGTATCTGCTTCATGCATGCTATTAGTTAGGAACGTACATATTCACACACAGCACCCACAGCCCAGATTCACATGGGTCAAATTAATTATAGTTGCAAAACACTGTTCATCCAAAACACAGTAGTTTGGGGTGGTGATTCACGATTGCACTCCTCCTTCCCCCTACAAAAATTGTCATGACTGACCTTGATATATTAAACATCTAGATATCAGTTTCCAGTACAGTATGCTAAATCCTAGTAGAAAGCATAGGTTTAAGAAGGAAAGCATATATAAAAATGAGGTATTGCTGGCATTTAGAGACAAAATGCACTGAACCAAAGTTTTTTAGGTAATTCTGTAACAATATTCCCCCTCCTTTACAAGCTAATACTACATAATGGGTGTATCTATTCCATTTCATGCAGATAAAGATATAAACATAGGTATGCGGTTCAGTAAGATGGTTATGAGAATGCGCTACTTTGCTCCAGTCATTTCTGTTGTCTGGTGTTTCATTGCTTTCGTTTGTAACATAAGCAGTTCAGGAGATGACCAAGGCACTTTGCAGAACCCTTGGTTTGGAGTGATAGGAGGGCATGACAATGCAGTGGGAACAGGATGTAGCAGGGGTAAAGTCTGAGTGCCTTCAGCCTCTCAAAATTCCAGACATGGGTCACAGTACCCTCTCGCCACCAGAAATGGAGCTTGGGTGGCCACATTGAAAGAATGAGCACAGTTTGGGAGATTTTGTTCAAAATGAAACATTGCATTTCTTTTCTTCAGATTAGTAGAACCTTATGTTTACACGTTTCACAAAATGAAATCAAGTCAACAATGGAAAGGGTATTTCTAAGGCAAAATCATCTTGTTTCTTCTGAAACAATTTTCTCCTTTCTTTAGGACCAGACTGCTTGCTGATCTGACAAATTACTTTGGTGTCCCTGAAGCTGCATTTTTCTTTTATTATTATTTTGTTTACAAACCTCCTTTCTTTGCTTCCACCTCTCATGTCCCTGGACTGATACAGTAGCATACTGCTACCATCCCCATCCAGCTGTGTCAAGCTGCTCAGCTCCATTTGCTCCCCATACTCTGCTGAAAACAAAAACTTGCTAAGTTCTTACCAGAACTGAGAAGAGGCTTTCTATCCTTTCCCATCTAACGTGCACACATGTAAATCCTAAGTATTTCTCTGCCCTTTGATTAAGGGAGGGTATTTTTCAATACACACTGGGTTCCCAGGATGACAGGCGGACAGATAGCATAGTGATAGTAGTGACCTCTCAGCTAGAAGCTGCTTCCTTTCAGTGTTGCTGCAAAAGTCTCACCACGTGATACTCCCAGTACATTGAAAACGTGGCTGGCTTACAGCTAACAAAGGCCACAGCTAACAAGCTGGTCTTCACTTTTGCAGTGGTCTGGAGACAAAGGTGCAGTTGATCACTGTGTTCTGAATGGCGGGAAAAATACTCTAATGCAATGATTTTCAACTGTAGGTCTGAACAGAGCATGGAGCGACGTGATGACTTTCCATGTTCTTCTGAGCCAGGTAGTCTGGCAGTTTAAGAGGAATGTTAGAGTGCATCTCGAAGCACTTCTGACTATGCTGAGGGCACATCCATCATGGACTCATCTTGGTTGCTTCCCTCCTGGAAAAAGAAGAGGTGGGCAGAAAGAGCAATAAAAGCAGGCAGCCCTGCTGCTAAAAGCAGCAGCCGTGTCTCAGGACATTCCTCACCTCTGTAAAGCAAAACAACAGCATATTTGAAAACTGGATTTTCTAAATCTGTGAGTGCTCACTAAACTGATGAGAGAAAAGAAAAATCAAACAAAATATTTGCAGCTATTTGAATGGGAAATTTCTGTTTGATTCAGATCTCAAAATCAGGTTTTGTTCATGCATCAGCATACCATTGCTGCACTGGTTTTCACAAGACACCAAATACTGATCTGAAATGCTTCACAGAAGCCATTATCAGTTCAGGAGATTTAGGAGGCTCGTGATAAGAGAAGATAGAGCATCTCTGTAAATTGTCTCCTTACACATAGATAAAGTTTGAAGTGGATGCTTTAATCTACATTTCATATCTTCTGAAATAAGCAGACTGGTTACATGTGCCCATTTTCCTGAATAATACAACTGTTGCATTAAACCTTTCAGAAATAAGTAGGTTAGTTCAAGATCCTTCACTGAAGAGGCAGTTGCAGCGATTCTTTTATAAACTGCCTTTTTTTTTTACATCAAAGTTTTGCAGGCTACTGCTAGCATTTGCTTATTGTGGTTTTAAACAGGTTTTATTTACAATGCACCTGAAGCTCTTGTCAGGTTTTGAGGTTGGTTTTTTTGGGTTGGTGGGGTTTTTTTGTTTGGTTGGTTTTTTTGGTCTATGCTGTATCAGCAAATCTAAGTATTAATTCCATATGAAGTTGATAAGGTATGGATGTTAAAGGTATAAGTTTAGGGAGTAGTTATAGTTAAGTGTAAATATTTTCCATTTGATTTTTTAAATGCTGTACCAGGTTTAAAAGAACTTTTCCAAGTCAGGCTGGGGCCACTCTTGGGAAGGAGACTGCTGGATCCCTTTGAATAAAAGCAGCATCATTGCAAAATACCTAGAGTAAGTTAGAAGAGGAGGTGATCAACCCGTTTACATGCCCAGATCTCCACACTGACAGTTTCATTGAACTTACCTGAAGTCATTTGAAGGCACTGGTGTGAAGAGCAGAGGTGGAGAACAGGGCCAGAGTCCTGATACTGTAACAGAACTGACTGCATGGAGCAGCTTTGGCTGTAGCACTGCGCATGCCCAGCTTAGAGCAGTGGCTGGAAGGGAAGAGGGAAAAGAAGGGAAGAAGAAGGCATAGACAGGGATTGTACAGTGTAGCCAAGGTGCCTGCTGCAGGGTTGTTGCTATTCCCATTCAGAGCTGAGTCCTCTGCAGTAAACTTGCCGTCACTTAGTGGGAAGAACAGTATTCAGGTCATAAAAATGCTCAAAAGAAGGCTGAAGTATTAAAAATAAGAAGAGCCTTTGTCAAGGAAATTACATTTAGTGGACCTAAATTTCCTACCCCTGTGACCTAAGTTTGTAGCCTGGTAAAGTTTTGGAGTTGGGGATAGTGGTGGTATTTTTTTGCTTGAGGTTTTTTGTTGGTTTTGTGTTTGATTTTCTTTTTAATTGTGGCAAGTTTAGGTATTTGCAAACAGGCTTTTTAAAGTAACTTTGTTAGCTTGATGACATAGGGTAACATTTGCAGCTTGTAATAGCTGAAATATTCCAGTATGCTCAAGTGATTTAATTGCTTCAGGGATTGCTACCCTAATTCCTTGACAGCAAAACTTTAAATGTCACTTATAACAGAAGAAATTACAGCAAACATGCATATGAATAACATAATTTACAGTTAAAAGATAACTAAACATTGCTAGAGATGGATAAAAAACAGAACAATGGGATCCAAATATAACCAGCCTTTCAGACAGACTGAGATCTGGTTACAATCTTTATAGCTGAAGCATCTTTCTAAATATCCCTGGAAGGAATGTAAAACAACTACCACTGTAGTATGAGTCACTTTCAGCAAAGGGGGGTAGAGGTGGTGAAGACAGCACTGAAAACAGATTGAATGTTAGGGGAGCCATAGGAGCTATAAAATAAATAGCCAGTGTTGGGATAAGTAACGGGAAAGGTCTATAAAATCTCTTCTAAACTTAATGTGTTTGGTTCTGAACAACAAAGCTGTTGAATTGTGCAGAAATAAAATGAAGGAAATTGGAGTATTTACCTAATGTAAATGGCAAAGGAAAGGGAAACAAGCAGAGAATACATACTATCTGTTCATGTTGGTATACATAAAGTCAGACTCAAGCTGCAAAGAAATGCATTCAGAGTATGTCTGTGCTGTCAAGTAACTTATCTATACGCTTTGGTCCTTTGGTCATCTGCATGCGATGGAGTAAAACTGACTCCTCTGCTCCCCTTCAAGTGGTTTGCTGAGGATAGTTTACTGTTTGGACTGTTCTTACAGCAGTAAGGATGAATAGCAACGCGCTGTTCACCCAACATGCCCCCATGAGGCTTGCCCCCATGAAGCTTGCACTGTTGAAGACCTTTAAGCATTCTTCTGTTACTTTCCCAAGGAATGCAATAACCACTTGTGCTCTTAAGCTATAGAAACATCACTCTCTTTTAAGCTCTTGTATTTCCTACACGAGCTCTTGGGCACCTCCAATTGAAAAAAAGGCACAAAAGAAAAACAAACTCCCTTAGAGCCCTTGGGTCTATAGGGGATCAGGGCCATGTGCTGTGTGGTGTCAAGGCAGTTGGTTGATTCTAACCTGGGTTAGGACTGAATGGTTGGGGTGGCACCCAGTTAAAAAACACTGGTCTGAGCAGTTCCCTGGGCAGATGCCATTAGCAGGGTACACAGAGAGTCCAGTTGCGTTATTGCACTCCAATTGGGTTACATAAAACTACTGTTAAAACTCTTTGTATTGAACTAATTGATACTGTGGACTGAGAAATCCAGAAAGTATCAGTCTGAGACTGCTTAAACAAGATTACAGCAGAATTTTATTGAATCAGTTATTTCTACTGCTAAACTGCAAGAAGTATGTGAACTTAGTATCTACATACTAAAAGGCTTGCTGAGGAGATTGGAACAAGCTTATGATTGCTGATATCAAAGAAGAGGTGACATGCTGGTTTTTTTGACATGGACAGTCAGATCTGTCTAGAGTAGAGATCAGATAATTATGTTTAGCTATTTTAATAAGCTATTTCTGATCATGCATAAATGCATGCTGAATTTAAAATAGCTGTAGCATGAATGCAGTATTTCTTTAAACAGGTTTAACTATTTTGCTGCCCATTCATTTTGGTATCTCTTCACAACACTGTGTCAAATATCAAAAAATTTACATTGTGGATGACCAAGTGTGAATATATTCACACCCAGCCATAAAAAAATTGATTCAGTGGTACAGCTCACCTAGGTATCTTTTCAGTATGGATTCTGTCTCCATCACTAGTACAGGCATGGAGAGACGAGCTGCACCTTGTGGCTGCATGCAGGACAAAGAACACACAGGAGTCTCAAAGATGAGACAATTAATCCATACTGAAAGCATTTATTAACAACAGTAAAATGTGCAGTGATCTCACATCAGAGGATGAAAAGACTCTTAGCTGCAATTTTATCCTAATTTGGCTGAATTTAAGAAAATAAATCAATGGGATTTTAGGCTGATGTACTTTATATGAGTGCTAGCATGAAAACAACTGAGAATAACATTGCCAAAAGCAGTAGTTTAACCTGTTGAAATTAGGAAACTTCCAAGACATCTTATCAGGTATTATTAACCAAGTGTGCTTAAGAAAATAATAATTTGGGCTTGGAGAAGTCTCAGAAAATAACATCACTCTTTGTATTTTTAATTCCTTTGATGACTTGTTTTTATTTTATGGCAGTTAGTATTGGAAAATGAAAATATTTTACTTCATAATGGAAAAAGAATGTGTTCCACTTAGGTGAAAGTTTGGACTATTCTGCAAAGCAATTAAAAATGTCAGTGAAAGAAAAGCAATGGAAAACCAACAGACCTGCATTTTTCATCTGAGCTGAAAGAAAACAAAAATATTCCCCAGCATTTTGCAAAAAAAAAAAAAAAAGGAGAGCAATTTTGTCAAATACGTAGTTTTATTTTAAAAAACTTTTTTAAACTGAAAAGCTATTCTAAAGATCATGCATAGTTGTATGGCACATCTGATTTATAACCCACACAGGGCACCATAAGAAAGCAGGGCCAAATCCAGAGCAAGCATAAATCATTTGTTAGCTTAAATAGAGCATTGGACTGGCTGGGAAACTCATCCTCATTCTGCTATGTTGGTAGTAAAAGCAGCATGTCTAATTTTTTCTGAATTAGCTCTCATTCTTGTAAAGGTTCCATACAACTTCCAAGTCCATTATTATTCTTGGATGAATGGCTTGTTAATATATATGGTGTTAAAAGATAGGCTAGAAACCACTTCTGTAGGTCAGAGTCTGTGATAGTTTAACAAAAAAAGCACAAAGTCCATCTTCCCTAAATTTGGATGATGTTCTTTAAGAAATGAAGCCAGGAAAGATACATGAGCCACTGTCTGAAAGGAAGAGTTATTATATAATAATAAATATTGTAGGAGACAGAGTTCCCTTTTCACTGAACATTTTAGAAGTTTCAAGATATATCACCCCTGCCATGACATTTAGCTGGGGCAGAAGAACCCGCTCCACTCAGTTATCTGGGAAGCCTCAGTAACTGAAGTTCTGCTTTCTTGACACATTTCCAGCAGATGTTTAAAGACCATGTGGAGCCTTGCATGCATCTCAGAGGCATGAAGTTCTGCAAGTGCTTACCACTAAGTAAGAAGGATCTTGTAGCATCTTGCACTTTGCAAATGTGGAAACAGAGACACAGAGACACTTATGGTCCCCTCCCACGGTGGGGCAGAGGCAAAGATAAAACGTGCCACTCTTCCATCTTTAGACTGTGCTATTGATATGGATGAATGTTTATTCATTTCATATTTCAGATATGGGTGATAGTGAAGGCAGTAGTAACATTAATTTAATAAGACTTCCATTTGTATTTTACTACACACTAGTGATGGCAGGGAAACAAGGGTAGTGCTCTGATTTTCAATGTGATTGATAACCTCACATATCCAATATGAAGTCCAAGCAAGTGAATAGAAAAATTTGGTACTACACATACTTCTGCACTGTGAAAATATCTTCAAGAGTAATGATCACCCTAACAGAGGGAAACTATCTAAGACCTATGTGTCATTGTGAGGGTAGAGTATGTTTTAACTTGCACATGCTGTTTGAGCCCTCCCCTCTAACCTGGGGTTAATTCCTCTGTACAGAAAACATTTCTCAGACACAAATTGTGTCATGATCTGACACAAAGAAGAGCTGCAAAATGAATGAACTTGGCTAAAATGAATTTAAAATTGTGATGGATCTTTTTCTGAACACTAGTGAATGGTGTAGGCCAACATCTGTCCTCATTCTGTAAAATAAAAGTTCAGTAATGGAGCAAAATAAGAGTGAAATGTATCTTCACACTTGCAGGATTTTTAGAGAAGAGTTCATGGGAGAAAAAAAAAAAAAAAAAAAAAAAAGAAAAGAAAAGGAATGCTTTAACAGGAAGCCACAATGAGGAAAAACACTATATCAAACTGAGGATACACTGGTGTAAAATTGGAGGAAACTAATGATAAAACAGCTCGATGAAATCTGAAAATCTGAAAATACGAAAATACTTTTTCATATAAATGCATCTCTTCTGTTTGTTTCATTGTGCCCTTGGGGAGTGATTATATGTATTATCTGCATAAAAAAAGAGTGAAATTTATCTTTGGAGTGTTTTGCTGGTAGCTGGGAAATAAACAAAATACTTGTGAAGAGGCAATACTAAATGCATTTCTGATTCCCAAAGGGAAGCATTTCAAGTGGCAGCAGGCATGACTAGCTCTATTTCTACCTTGTCAGACTTTAAGCTAAAAGTGAACTGAAAAGTTTGCATTAGGAGCTAATGACTGGTGTGTGGGAAAGCAGCAACAAGATTATATTCCTTTTTATCCTTGGTTCAAATCTATTGCAAATAGTTGTTGGTCAAAAAGTCTTCTCCCATCCAAATGGATCTGGAGATAATCATGATACTGGAGACTCATTACAACTTCTAGAGATGGGTTGCCACCTGCACCATGTCCTAACTTGATCTAGCTGGAATTTGTGCTGTTGATTTGAGTGTAGGAAGTGATACATCCTCTCGAGTTTGCTTGATGTGATAAGGACATCTAAGCAAATGTACCTCAAGTGAGAACAGCCATACAGAGCAATGGGACTAGCAGTTATACCATGCCCAGTAGAGCTGTCTCTGCATCCTGGCTTCATCCCTGTGTCTGTCATAGGCAGGATAAAGCTTTAGCCCAGTGTTAAGCCATCTCCTTCAGCTTGAAGCCTCACTTGAGTTCTTGAAAAGTGTATCTGGATGGCAATCAGGCCACCACTCTCATCACGCTTAAGGTAGTTGTGAAGGTGAGACCACAGTCATGGCTCTGCAGTTTAGTAGCAGTGTGCTGCAAGTTGGACTGTGCGTAGCACTACTGACCCTGGTGCACCAAGTCTGTGGGAAAACAGATCTACCAGCACCTTCAAGCTGAGAAAAGTCCTCTGGTCGTTTGTGAGAGTCAGATGGGGATGCAGCACACAGTGGTTTTAGATTGTTTGTGTTCACTGTATTATAACAAACTCTAAAGCAATGATTACTTCCCTGAGGTAATATCAACTGCACTAACAGCCTGAGAAATTTGATCTGTCTGCTTCCTGGTTTTGACCACAGTTCATGAAATCACAACTGTCAAACACAGAGCCTGGATGAAAGGGCCATTCTCCTATATCTGCACAGCTATTTTTAGTCCTTCGTGGTTTATATGTAAAATAATCTTTGAGACTGGAATTGTTAAGGAGTTCTTTTTTTGAACCAAACACAAGTGCCTTTAGAGCACTTGGGGAGATGAGAGAAGTCAAAATAATTTTTGGGATACAGCTGTGGTTTTTTGAAGTGTTAAAAAGTGAAGATATGTTCTTAAGAAAAACAGATACACATACACTCTGATTTTGATCCTCTCCCTAGAGAAGTTTTTGTAGCTTGGGTGATTTCCATGGAGTTTTGTCAAATTACACAATCTGGATACTTGCTTCAGGCCACTTTGCAGTTAAACAGCAGCAACATGATAAATAACATATTTCTGAAAGGAAGGCAAATTTCACTGATAGATAAGTTGCAAAAATACCATTCATTAATAAAATGGTCACAAGTGACTAAAAGGGATACAAATTAAATATTTCACCTGTTTGGAACTTCATTTTGCAGTCTCTTTAACTGCATTTATCAACCATATTTTCCTAGTCTTTTTGAAGAGCTATCTTACTGAAATTTGGACTTGATGATCTAAGAGGTCTTTTCCAACCTAATGGTTCTATGATTCTAACATCAGGCTGAAAAGAGCCCTCCCTTTCTGTCTTGAAACCTGGGTATGCACTGGAAAGGCAAGAATTACTGTTGCAAGATGACAGAAGCTGAGATTTGAAAGACAGCTCAAACCAAAGACACTGACCAATACAGCAAGCTACCTTAGACAATGAAAACAAGCTTATACTCCAGGGTGAGAAAAAAAGTTATGAGAATTATGGAAAAAGGTTGCAATGTTTTGTTTGTCTGTGGCATGCAGGAATTTCTCAGAATCCAGAATAGACTTTCTTGTTTGTTCCATGCACAAACAAGGTAAGCGTATTGGATTAGAGTGAAAACTTTTAAGTCTGGTTTTCCAAGACAAAGAGCTGTAGCGTAAGCAAGACCGTAGTCCTATACAGGGGGTCACAAAAACTGTCTAATCCCCCAATTTGTGCAGCATTAAGTATGAAGATCTCCAATTCTTGCATGACATGTGATCCAAAAGGAATTAAATTCTAAATCAATTACCAAACACTGAAGGTTTTATACATACCAAACTGATGTTAATGAGCAAGTATGAATGGATAGTACTAGAATCAACTCACGGTAGGGATAACCCCAAAGTTTTCATTTGTACAGTTGTTCCTGTTCCCTGTCTGACCTGATCTGCTTTATGTCAGTGTCTACTTTAAGGGGTAAGAATAGCCTTTCTGTACTATGGTTTATGTAGTGTCACAAACGTTGATACTGATCTCTTGCAGCAAATGTTTCTGTTTGATCTCACCAGTATCAGAGCATGTATGTTATTTTCATCAGAGCCTTTCCCGTTATTTGATCCATTAGTTTTGCACAAAGCAGGATTGTAACTGGGCAGTGAGGAGGGGGAATTTTTATGTGCAGAATAAGACTTAGCAATTCGTATATTTCCTGTAATGCAGGCTGTTTTGAGGCTGGCTTTTTATATTTGGTCTTCCTTTAAAAAAAAAAAAAAAGAAAAGAAAAGTATCTCCCCAAAGCAGAGAGCAATGACATCTATTTTTCCCATCCACTGTTTGTAAAATCTTTATTAAATTTATCTTTTACCTTCTCTTTCTTAACTTCTCCACTGGTTCTGTGACACAGTAACATTGTTCTGAGTGTAAGTGTCCTTCCTCTCACAGTCAGAGATAAGAAACGTCCTTGACAAAATTGTTCGTCTTCATTTGTCACAACAGAGTATCTATCTCACTGGTTTCTTAAAAGGCAAAATGAATGTTTTATCCATAGGAACAATTCAAGCAGAGATAAACTGCGGGTTTTGGGCTCTCAGAGATTGTCCCAAGCTGACGATATAACCTTGTTCCATTAATACATCTGGCAGTATATGAGCTCCCCCATAGCAGCATTCACAGAAATGGTTTAGTTTTGGATCATGCAGTAGGATTAGGAATCTGTAACCCTACTACTGTAACAGGTGGGTGTTCTTGTAAGAGCTCTGGCTAATTTGTCATTTGCATTCCTGTAAGAAGGAAAATCCTTAGATATGCAAATCAAAGGTACTTGTAGAAAGAAACTCATATCATCTGCAGGAAGCAGGAAGAAATCCTAGTGGTCTTGAATTATATCATCTCATAGGATCAGACGAGCTTTTACTCCCAAGTTTTCAGCTGCCTGTGAATTTTGATGTGAAGTCCCATAGAATATCTCCTGTGACAGATATGTTGAGAGAGGCTAATGGTTGGGTTCAATTTCAGAAACCAAACTTCAGCATGCCTTCTTGTTCATGTTTACATGGGAATTAAAGGTCTATGATTTTCACTTCTAGCTAGGGTTCTATAAAGTTGATTGAAGAGAGTCACTTCAAGCCACCTGAGATGCACTGCCTGAGAGAACCACAGGTAGCTGACTGGTGTGAGACAGTACCTTTCAAAGATCTATGCTTTTATAAATGGCAGCCAGAACCATGTAAGGTGCTACAGGGAATTTCAAATGCCGCTTCATACCTACATTCAGCCAGCCTAACTCGGTCCTAAGGTTCTCTGCTGCTCCTTATATGCAGACAGGCAAGCAGTAAGCAAAGCTTAGAAAGTAATCAGCACTGGTCACCAAAGAACTAAGTGAACAGCACTGTTTTCCTAATCAAAACATTTTCCAAGGCAGAAATTTCTCTGACAGAAATTAATTACTTCCCTGCAGCTGCACCTAAGTGGAGTGGAAACAGGGCATCTCTGTCCCCTTCTATTTTCCTGTCTTCCTACGCTTTTAGATCTTCTCTGACACAGACAAGTAACATTTGAAGTTGGATAGGGAGATCAAGTCCAGCTCAAAGTCTTGAAAACAGTTCAATATCCTGAGAGGCTGAATTGTGACAACTAGCCAACTTATTGGCCTCTCAATTCCTGTCCTGAGTTCTTTTTGTTTTACTCACATATTTTTATAGATATCATCGGAGGCTGTATTTAAGTAGCAAAGACATTTTTTGACATTACTCAGGAGGAACAGCATCATTATTGTAGCGCTTTATAGCCCACAAGTGCTTCAGAACCTACAAGACGTGGTTGTTTGCTGTGCAACAGGTCCCTGGTGTTTAATCTCCCAAGTAAATATGTGACTCATTCATCCTACAACAGTGTGGGACCATAAATATCAGACATTTAATCATTCAACAGAAGGCCACGTTCACGTGTCATTGATGAATGTAAGTCTTTGGATAGCAAAAACTCAGACCTGGAACAACCCAGACTGCATCCAAGAATAAAAAGCTTTGCTGTTTTGTAGAATTTCATGTTACAAGGTAGGCCTTGTAGTCAGTAAGTAGATCAAGAGCAGTCCCTGTTGAGAATTAGACTAACTTGAATAACAAAAATATATAAAAAGCATGGACTCAATTTTGTTGATTTTTTTTCTGTCTTAGTATCCTTTTAAGGCCACAAATACGTTCATTGTGCCATGAACTGTTTCCAGTCAAAATATGCTTGACAGATTCTAATTAATGCATTCAAAAGGACAGTTTTAGTACAGTTTCCCACAGACACTTCTGTAGCAATTGTGTTTCAAGGGGGCAATAAAACCACAGGGAGGTTTTACACTATAATAACGCTTGGCTGTTTATCTGGGTTCAAGGTTACTTGGGTTTTACCTATTCTTTCCTGGTGGAGGCTAATGAGTTTAAGAAGGAAAATACTAGGTGTCTTTCAGGTAGGTGGCTGCATCATCCTAGAGACTTCTTAGCAAAGCAAATTCAGTGGTCTTACCCCTAGCAGAATGAGAAAGAGCTCAAGGACACATACATGCTCCTTTGCATTCATGTAGGTCCCACTTGAGCTATTTGTTGCTGTGGTACAAGCAAATACAGCATAGAGATACCAGTACAGAAGTACCACTATGGACTCCAACAGTATAGGTATGCTGACAACTGCACTTAAAGCACCATTAAAATTACCACATCGGAGGGACAGGATGTTATCCTGAGGGACCTGGACAGGCTGGAGAAGTGGGCCTCTGAGAACCTCATGAGATTTAACAAGGCCAAATGCAAGGTCCTCCACCTGGGTTGGGGCAATCTTCATTTTCAGTACATGATGGGGGATGATGTGACTCAGAGCTGCCCTGGAGAGCAGGACTTGGGGGTGTTGGTTGATGAGAAGCTTGACATGAGCTGGCAATGCATTCTCTGAGCCCAGAAGACCAACCGTATCCTGGGCTGCATCAAACGAAGTGTGGCCAGCAGGTCGAGGGAAGGGATTCTGCTCCTCTTTTGCTCTCTTGTGAGACCTCATCTGGAGTATTGTGTCCAGTTCTGGAATCCTCAACTTAAGAAAGGTATGGAGCTATTGGAACAGGTCCAGAGGAGGGCTACAAGGATGATCCGAGGGCTGGAGCATCTTCCCTATGAGAACAGGCTGAGAGAGTCAGGCTTGTTCAGCCTGGAGAAGAGAAGGCTCTGAGGAGATCTTATAGTGACCTTCCAGTACCTGAAAGCTGGAGAGGGGCTGTTCATAAAGGCTTGTGATAGGACAAGGGGGAATGGATATAAAATGGAGAAGGGCAGATTTAGACTGGACCTTAGGAAGAATTTCTTCACCACAAGAGTGGTGAGACATTGTAACAGGTTGCCAAGGGAAGCTGTGGCTTCCCCATCCCTGGAAGTGTTCAAGGCCAGGTTGGATGCGGCCTTGGGTAGCCTGACCTAGTGAGATGTCCCTGCCCATGGCAGGGGGGCTGGGAGTAGGTGATCATTAAGGTCTCTTCCAACCCTAACTATTCTATGATTCTATGATTAAAATCTTGCTGGTTCACAAGTTAACGGTAACTTTGGAAACACAATAGCTCTTCAGGCGAGAGTTGACAGGCTGTGACAGTCTCACTTGTTTTCTTGGCCCCTTTTTGCTAACAGCCACTTCAAATTTAGCACTTGCAGAGTACCCTCATACTCTATCACAGGACTCAGGATACATGGCAACTTTCAAACTTCTAATCACAACCAGTGATCATTGTTCTTCCTAACCTAATTTAGTTCTGCAAACAGAATTAAAATGTCAGCCTTCATCAGCTGCATTAATTTTCCAGAGCAGCCTCACACTTGGTTACAGCCTTGACTGAGTTGTCTCCCTACAGGCTCTGCTCTTCCCTTGCCCTGTTGAGATCCCAGGACCAATCTTCAGAAGGAGAAACTCTACAGACTGAAAGACTTTATTAGTTGCACGTGAACCCTAGTGACATCCAGAGTGCAATAGAAATGGGAGTAACTTTCTAGTAAACCCCCAAGCTCTGCTTCTCAACAAGAAAATACAGTTCTCTACTGTAGGAGCCGACAGTTCTCCACTCCAGCTAGCAGCAACAAGACAGTTTCTTCCTGTGATGAATTTCCTGCAGTGCAGAAACATTTCAAACTTTGGTTTCTAACTAGAGTATGTATTCTGATGAGAGCTGAAACCCATAGCAGGAGAAGCAACAACAAGCAAGTCTGGCAGAGAGTTCATGCTCATCAAACCTTCCTACATTTGAATAGGAATATCTACTTGTGCCTTAGTACTTTAATTCCAGAGTAAATGTTGTTGAATAGGTACATTAGACAGATCCAGGGTCTAACATGAAAACTACCATAATAATATTTTACTGCACAATAATTCATCCTCCTCATCATTCCTGACTACTAAACTCTAGACTGCTTTACATCTTAGTCAAAAAACCCAAGCTTTAAAAAATTCAGAGGGGGGCACTACAGAGAATTAGAGTTAACACCAGAATATACACAGTGTGGGATATTAACTGTTAAGAGGTAAGAGAGAATAAGTAATTATGAAGGGAAAGGTGAGATCTAGTCACTTCTTCCTGTTTCTCCAATGTTACAATGTGAGAGCTTCACTGTCACAGAAGATTAATAGCTGGTAGGTATAGCTTAGAGCAAAATAAGAAGAGTTAATAGTCCAAACAGCTGTTTAACCTGTGCATTGCACATCCAGAAAAAATGATCACATCATTTTCATTGACAAAATGTTGAACCAGTTTATAGTCTTCAATAAATATCTCTAATTATAGGTGGTAAGATATCAGAGGGCTTTATGAAAGTGTTGTGATTTAGACCTTTAGAGAGTGCCAATGCTGAGGTCTGTTTGTCATGGATATAAAAGCTGGGCTCACACTGCCAGGAGTGTCTAATCCATGACTAACCAGAAGGATCTGAGTCCACAACATAAAAAATAACCCTGAGGTCTACATTGGTGGGTAGTCAGGAATGTTAAGCACTAGAAGGCAGTAGCCGAGCATGCCAGAATTTACAAGATAAAGTAAGATTTACAAGATAAGACAAGGTTTACTCCTAACCTGACTCCTAAAAATACTGAGTCCTCATCTCCTACATCCCTCATTCCCCTCCAAGTTATTGTTCAGTTAAAAATTGTTAGCAGTAGGAAGTGCTTCATTTTTGGCAACACTTGCTTGTTACATTCAAGTCAAACCAGTGCTACTGGACCAAACCTTCAGCTAGTGTAAACCAGAGTGATTCTCTTAGTTTCACTGAACCTCAAATGAAGCTCAAACTGGGCTCTTATCTTCAGTCCCACTGCTCTGGTCTGCATGTAGGATTTTTGCCCTACTGCTCAATGCAGTTCATACAGGTCATAATTCACTGACTGGTTTCCCTCTTGTTTGAGACAGTGAAACCTCTGGCTTTCTCTCCTTAGAGCTTTCACAGCCCAGGAAGGAAGAAGCCAGAATGGTTACTCTTTATGTGTGACCTCTTTGTAGATAATTGGAGCATGGAGAGGTGGCCCAGAGCACTCTCAAATTGTGTTACTGGGCTTCTGGGACTCATAACTGAGAAGGTCTGGAAGAAAACTACTTCAGTTACCTTTGAATATCTGGTATGATTCTATACTTTTTAGATCCTACACATTAGTAAGATGCTTATGAGACTAGGACTGTCAGCAGTGAGAAATGAATCAGGGAATTCAGCTTGTCAGCGTGGCAAACGTCTTGTTGTCTGAGCTGTTTCAGCTCTGTTGCATAAAGTTCTAGCAATATCTTCAGCTTTCCCATGTAGACTACCCAACTGGACTGCAGTCATACTAAATATGTATATTTTCTCTGACATCTTAGAGCAGTTTCCTTTGCAACTCACAGGTTAAAGAACAGAGAATCAGTTTGGAACTTAGTGACTATTTAATTGTATGAGCTTCCTCTTCTATGTTATCCATATGCACACATCTGAACAGTGTATGTGACTCCAATTTTGATGAAAAATTGTATAACTAAGTGTACATCATAAAGATACGTGTAAGTAAATTCAAAGGTAAAGGAAAAATACAGGAAAAGATGCTTGCAACTTCTAGATAATTCTATGCCTGCAATGATCTACAAACCCACTATTTTTCTTCCACCTGCCCTCTGAATTTTTTGCATACCCTTGATGTCATACACTTTGCATTGTTTTGCTTTAAGTGAACGCTAGTGCTAAAAAGAGAGTAATTTTATGGCAAATTGAAGGAACATTTAATCTAATTAATGCCTGCTTTGAACTTCTGCAATGCCATGAAAACTTGTCACTTTACTGTGTTTACATAATGCAGCTGCTATTCATGAGCCTGCATATTTTACATTATTTAGTGCTGCATGTAGGTGCCAGCAGAGCTCAAGACTGTGGTTGCATGTGCAGAAACATATTTAGGTTTTGATGCAACCTATCTCTGGTTGCACAAGCAGTATCAGAATCTTAAGAGAACCGTCTGTGAGGAAAGTTAAGTATTTTTCTTCTGATTTCATTCAAAACCAATAGGAATAGAAGCCCATGAAAAAGTAATGGAAAAAGTAAGTTAGCTGGAGTATTTCAAACTTCATAAGAAGTGCTAAGCAATTTCTCTTTACAGGGAAGCTTTAAGTAACAGAAAGAAATAAACAGATTAATATGGATGCAATCAAAACTGTACTTGAAGTAAATCTGAGCACTGTTTTTCCTCATAAAATTATACCTAATTAATGTAATATACTTTATATTTTATGAAAGAAAATGTAGGAAATAAAGACTTAACTTTATAGAAAAATTTCAGCCTACACAGCCTACACATGAAAATATCACATAGCATTACCTAGTCGAATCCAGACCTGGAGATAGCTTTCTGTGTCAACAGTGCAGGGCAACTCTCAGCAAATTATGCCATATCTATGTATTTTCTGTTTATCGTAAAGCAGTAATATATGTTCTTCTAGTGAAGAAGTCATCTTGCATAACTGCAGATGAAAACAGAACTATAAAAGAGCTAATACCAAATATTTAAATTAACTTGTTTGTGTATCTGAAAACATCACACAGACAGAAACTGCAGCTGGAAAATGGGAAACATCAATTTATCAGCAAAATAAATTGGCAGGATTGGCAAAATACTTTCAAAGCTGTTAGTTACATACACAGGATTTAGAAACACAAAATTTGGCTCATATAAAGTCAAGGTAATAGCTGAAGGAAAGTAATATGGACGCTAGATGAGAAATCAGGAAAAGAGTAATGCCAAAAGCTACACTGAATTGCAAACAAATCGAAGTTGTAATATTATATGATTGTAAAGAACAACAGCATCTGCTTGGTTTTGTGCATAAAAGTTGGAACCAGCATAGAAAGAATGTAACAAAAATCTTACATATAAAAGCTGTTTCAGTACCTGAAATATAAATACAGCTACAGTAGGCTTTCTTTTATTGATTTTTTAGCACGCTGTAGGCAAAAAGGCTGTAGTGGACAGAATGGGAGAATAAACAACAAAAAGGATAGGTGGTCAGTAGGGGAATATGTAGCCACAAAAAAAGGATCCAAATAATCAGGAAGGCAACAATACTGTGAAAACCTGTATCTACCCACTAAATCTTATTCTTGCAAAAATGTGTTATTATAAAGAAGACACATTAAGTTTTCAAAGCAAATATGCAAGTAAACTAATAACCAGTATTAATTAAATTACTGGTTTGCACAAACAAGTGGAGTGTCTTAATAGCAATTTGTAAACATTTCCTCACCCTGCATATTCAACTGAACATCATCTACATGCAAGTCAGTTGAAAATAAGCAAAAGCAAAAAACAGATTAAAAAAGCTAAAAATCAAGAGAAAAAGGCCTTAAAAGCACAATAAACAAAAAAAAAGGATTAAGAAATGCAGGGGCAAAAATAAGTGTTTTTTCAAACTTTATTTGATAAACAACGTTACAAAACTGTCAACCACAGAAAGACAAAAAAATTATTCATCTTGCATAAACTTGGTAATGGGTTGAAAATGAAAGACTTAAAAAGGCTGTCTGCCAAGCAGAGAAGAAATGGAAGTCCATGCTGTAATTAAATAGATTGACAACTCTTCCTCTGGAAGCAGCAAAGAGCTCCTCTTCGATGTCTCTCAAAACTTCCCCTTTTCTAAGGCTATTGCAGTGAAGACCACCTGGCTATGGGCAGGCTGAATTAGAAATAGTGGGAGGACTGGAGATTTTGGGGACTTACAGCTGTTTCATTCAGGTGTTTGCATGAGAAGGTGAAGGAACTATTTGGGGAAGGGAGGAATGCCACAGCCGAGGATTCCCATTCCTTCCTGCCAGAGGAGTTTCCAGCCTGTGAGCATTTGCCCTCAGCTGTCTCACCTCCTCAGCCAAGAGTGATGTGAGTACAATGCAGATTGCTGGACTCTCTCCTATGAAAGAGGTTAAAACAGAGGAGAATTTGCTTTTCAAATGCAGGCTTATTATTTTTGATGAATAAACTATATAAATTGTAGATCCTAGTTGGATACCCCCTTCAACGGATCTCCCTTCCTTACTGGGACAGTTAGGTTTCTGTTATGATTGTTATGTTGTTATGATGTTATGATGTTATGAAACCTAAATGATGTGATGATTGTTATGATGTTATGAACTGGGACAGTTATGATTCTGAGGACATTCATCCTGTACTGAAACCTCTTGTTCTTCTCAAAGTCAATTTTCTGGTTTCTGTTTTTTTCTACCCGAGCTGATACTACTTAAGCAACATTCAGCTTCCCTGTTAGGATAAGCAAAGGCTGAAGAATTTCTAGGATGTAGTGCTGTCCCTTAACATAGAGGAATATCAGCTGAGTAGTGACTTGTTTTTACAGCTTCCTTTCAGATACACTTTTCCTTTAGTCTGTCCTCTCTCCCAAAGTGCATGCCCCTAGAAGCTTGTGCAGTCCTGCACCATGCCAGCTGTTCAAAACCCCAAGATAAGCTTCCCTTGAAGGTGCCTTTTCCAACCTGCCTTTGCCCTTGCTGGCTGGACTGGCCCGCTGCGCCACTGTGTGGGCTGTAGGGGGGAGGTGGTTTGTCCCATAGCTCAATAGGCAGCATCTCATGGGAGGAATCGAGGCTCTTCTTTCTGATCTACCTTGTTTTGGAAATCTTCTGAATGTTATTAGATTCTGTAAGACCTGACCTTTAAAAGTCAGGGGTACAATTAACCAATCTGGCTAGCTTCACATCAGCAGCTCACGCTAGCCTAGAAGAGGCAGGAACCAGACAGTTCACTTCTGACTAATGTTATTACAGAGGAACAGGAGGTGGACCCAGACGCTCTAATTAAACTGCAGCAGATCTGCTCAGCAGGCTGTTATGATTGAGTGCAAAGCAAAGATACTGTGCAAAGCATGATAGAGTCCCTGGGCATCATCTAATTATGTGGCATAGCCATTTTTGTGTTGATTTGCTGGCAGTAGCTTGTCATCTAGCTGGAAAAAGAAAAGGAAGGTATCCAGAGAAATGGTCAACCACTGCTGCCAACTCTGTGCTCCGGAGGCCTCTATAATAACTCACTTTGTCCAAACTAGAACATAAAAGAATGGCTGGAATGGAAGGAAACGCAGTGTGGCCAGGAGATTGCCTTAATTCTCTGTGCGGGTGACTCTGCTCTGCTTTCATTTATATGTCAAAAATAACCCTACATAAAAGCATGTCCCTGATGATCAGACGTGTTGTTTGCTCCAGACTAACTCAGTGTTTCTTTGGTGTAGGTGAAGATCTAGGCTCTAGAGCCTCTTGCCAGTGCAAAATGATCACCCCTCTCTGTGTCCCATCTACTTTAAATATGGACTTAAATGGCAAAATAGACATTTTTCAGGAAGGTGAATCTTGTGGTTCTCTTTAGCTTCTTTGCTTTTTCTGGTATGTCAGCTGCCTTGAATCATAGACTGCATTTGTCTGTGTCAGTGTTTGCTGTCCTTTCTACTGGGGATCTACTGACATTTCTTGCTTCTTTCTCTCTCTTTGTCCTGCTCACAGCGAATCACCTCTAGGTCCATGCAGCCCTCTCCTGTTAATACAGAAAACTTCAAACTTAAGATAAACTACTTTTTACTTGGATAAAATGGGTGAAGCTTAAATTCAGCTCTTATTTAAGCTGGTAACCTACTCACACTGCAGCACAAACATGTCAAACCTGGTTGGTTGGTGCTGATTGTTTTGGCCCTTTTTTTCTCTCATCTCTCACTTGGAAAAGGGGATGAATTTTCTTAACTGTTTACTGTGGAAGAACCACAGGCTTTCTGTTTACTCACAGAGAGCCTTTGGATGACCCTTACCTCCCTATTACATGCCAAAATGACCGTACATACTCCAGGAACCCAAATATCTATAACAGTATTGGAAGCTGAGTGTACGTGGTGAGAAAAAAAACATGGAGGATATTCTTAAATGTAGGCATTAGGTCCCTGCAGCTGTTTACCCAAGGAACAGAAACAGGCTCCCCCAGATTGTAATCCAATGCAGGAGCCTTATCTAAGAACTAGGAAAAAAAAATCCTGGAAAAATTAGTCTTATGAGGCTAAAGCTGCTGCTGCAAACAGGTCTCTTACACACCCTAAAACCTAGCCAGAGCCTCCAGGTTTTCTTGCATTTAGCTGATTGTGCAAGTGAGCAACTATACATTTCATATTTGTTAAGTAAGCTAGGTACAAAAGCTCGGGGACTAACTTGTTTAGGCTTAACAACCTAATCCAAAATAATCTGAAACTTCCTGATGATTTCTCAGTCAAGCCTCTGAGTTGCTCCTCATACTTGACTTTCTCTATTTGAGGACTGCTGGCAGAATTCACAGCTGAAACATATAGAATCATTCAATAGCTGGGGTTGGATTGGACCTTTAAAGGTCATCTAGTCTAACCTCCCTGTAATAAGTAGGGACATCTTCAACTTGATCAAGTTGTTCAGAATCCCATCCAACCTGACCTCAAATATTTCCAGAGATGGGTTATCTACCACCTTTCTGGAAAACCTATTCCTGCATTTCACCACACTCATTGCAAACAATAGCTTCTGTAAATCTATTCTAAATCTACTCTCTTTTCGTTTAAAACCATTACCCTTTGTCCTACCACAACAGGACTTACTAAAATGTTTTTCCGCATCTTTCTCATAAGCCCCCTTTAAGTACTGAGAAGTTGTTAGAAGGCCTTCTCTTCTCCAGGATGAACAACCTCAACTCTCTCAGCTTTTCCTCCTAGGAGAGATGTTCCAGCCCTCTGATCATTTTTGAGGCCCTTCTCTAGACCTGCTCCAACAGGTCAATGTCTTTTCTGTGCTGAAGACTCCATGTGGGGTCTCACCAGAGTGGAGCAGAGCGGCAGAATCATCTCCCCTGACGTGCTGGCCACACTTCTTTTGATGGGGCCCAGGGTACAATTGGCTTTCTGGGCTGTAAGCGTGCATTGATGGCTCATGTCAAGCTTCTCATTCACTAGTGCCCCAAAGTCCTTCTGTGGGACTGTCTTTAATCCCTTCATCCCTCAGTCTGTATTGATACCAAGAGTTGCCCTGATTCTGGTGCAGGACATTATACTTACTTGACTTGCAGAAAAACATTGTTAGTTAGCATGATTACCTTTGTGGAAACAAAAAACTATTAACACTTTCATTCTTTCTCCTAATTTGTCTGGGGTTTTTCACCTGTACTTTGTTGTCCCATATACCATAGCATTGTTCACTCAGTTCCACAGTAATACACAAAACTTCAATTATTTTAAAATAGGAATAATTGCATAAATTTCTATGAAACCTATAACAAAAGTCTAAACTGGTAAGCTTACAAAGCTAGTAGGGGTTGTCCCTCTTCTTGGAAGTACTAAAAATGACAGAAAATGCAAGTTATAAACAGGGCTGAGAATCAAAATTTTTAACATGTGTATGTCCCTAGAGCTGAAAATAAGTGCCAGGAAACTTGGTGATTCTGGAAAATCTGATTAGGATCCTATTTGCATTTTAAGAGATTATATATACTTATGCTCATGGTAAATAAGAACTTTCAGTAAGGGCTGATTTTGGGTCTTGGCCTTTGAAAAAACCCCACTGGTATGATTGCTAAATCTTTCAAATGCCTTTTGATTTAAAGATTTAAAAGATCTCCCAATCTTTTAAGTTGGTATCATCCATGGTTTTGACAACCATAGACCAAATTACATCATAGGAATTTACTCAGATCGGGATTTTGTAAATAAATATTCTTTATGATCTTATAGAGTGGTGGAATATTTTTTTTTGCCAGGACTAGTTAGAAAAGGCCCATGGGCCATAAGCTGTGCAGCCATGCACCAATCTTAGCACCAGTCTTATTGAGTGGCTTGTTACTCATTAACCACCTTTTTATGATACTTGCTATTTTCCTGATCAAAGGAGGGAAAAAAGCATACTTGCTGCAAGTCAAGTCCTACTGGAGAAAAGCATAAGAAATTTATTTACTACACTGTCTTTTCAAATGGCATTAAATTGAATGTAATTTTCCTTAAATCATAGACTTGTCCTCTATGTGTCTGCATCACAACTTACCTATGTTTAAGAATCAAGACTTAAACAGATCCTGAAGTCTGAAGACTGGTGGCAGATGTAACTGATGTGATTTGAATGAATAAGGGGGAAGACAGTAAGGGGGAAGACAGGGCATGAGAACATTATTACCACAAAGTAGTTTAACACAGTTAGCTGAAAATTTATCATATTTTTTCTCTTGAGATCCTTCTAGTAGGAAAAATAACAACAGCAGCAAAAAAATCCTTCCAAAAAAGGCATGAAACCTAACATGAAATTTTACCAAAATTATAAGTGTTTCAGGTTTCCTTTCAATAAATGGGAGGTAAGAATTGGAGGGGCAACAGCCTAAAATGGCAGCATTTTCATTATCCAGTAAAATCTCTGCCAACAAGGGCAATGTGTAATAGTTGTAATGATAGTTATTTTTCTTTTCTCTACATAATTCCTGTACTTTTATTTCCTACCATGACCCATTTGGCACACAAGCCTGTGAAACCTCTTTGGATTCATTAGTCGCCTGTTGTGGCTCACAGTGCATCCATCTGTCCTTCATTCTGGGGTGAATGGTGAAGGGCTTCAGGGCACAAGTAGCGTTTACCTCCACCATTCCAACAAGGAACAAAAAAGGAGAGAGCAAGAAAAATCAGTCAGTTAATACCTGGCTCCAGACCTAGTGTGAGAAGCAAAACTTTGGCTTCTTTGCTCATGGACTGGCCTATACACCTTCGGTCTTCCTTACCAGGGATGGGGCACGCTTGTCTCTTAGGGGTACAAAATTCCTGATCAAAAATCTAGCAGGGCTCATTAATAGAGCTTGGGAAATAGTCCTTAAGGGCAAGGGAGCCCAAGAGGCTGAGTGCTCTTCAAGAAGGAAATCCTGGCAGCGCAGAACAAGCTGTCCCCATGTGCTGGAAAATGAACCAGTGGGGTAAAAAAACATCTTAGTTGAGCAGGGAGATCTGGGTGGCCATCCAAAAGTAGAGGACTGTCTATGAACTTTGGAAGAAAGGGCAGGTGTCTTGGGTGGACTACAGGGAGGGAGTGAGATCATGCAGAGGAAAAATCAGGAGATTTTTTTTTTTTAGAGATCAGACTGGCCAGTTCAGTGAAAGATAGTAAAAACCTTTTCCAACCTGGTGATTCTATGATTAGCTGCATCCAGTTGAAGCTAGCTCAAGTCTGGTGGAGCAAGACCATAATGAAGCAAAGCTGAATCTAATCCTAGCTAACTGCTATTGTTTGTGTTTTGTTAGCTCTGTGTTTGTGGACGTTTGTGGGATGTTGTTTTCTTCCTCTGTTAGACTATGTGTTTTCTTTAGTAATTAGTGTATAGAATCATAGAATCATTAGGTTGGAAAAGACCTTAGAGATGATCATCTCCAATTGTACCTTTCTACTACTAAATTATGTCCCCAAGCACCTCATCTACCTGTTTTTTAAACACCTCCAGGGATGATGACTCAACCACCTCCCTGGGCAGCCTCTGCCAGTGCTTGATAACTCTTTCTGTGAAGAAATTTTTTCTAATGTTCAATCTAAACCTCCCCTGGCACAACCTGACACCATTTCTTCTTGTCCTATCACTTTTCACTTGGGAGAAGAGACGAACACTCATCTCCCTGCAACTTCCTTTTAGGCAGCTGTAGAGACCAAAAAGGTCTCCTCTCAGCCTCCTCTTCTCTAGGCTAAACAACTCCAGTTCCCTCAGCCACTGTTCTCCAGTCCCATCACCAGCTTTGTTGCTGTTCTCTGGACATGCTCCAGGATCTCAATGTCTTTCCTATAGTGAGGGGCCCAAAACTGAACACAGTGCTTGAGGTGCGGGCTCACTGGTGCAGAGTACAGAGGGAGAATCACTTCCTTGGTCCTGCTGACCACACTGTTGTGGATACAAGCCAAGATTCTATTGGCTTTCTTGGCCACCTGAGCACACTGTTGACTATGTTCAGTCAGCTATCGACCAACACCCCAAGGTCTTTCTCTGCCAGGCAGCTTTCAAGCCATTCTTGAAATGTAGCATAGGAAAGATCTGGAATAAATAGATGAAGCCTTCGGCTTAGTGAGAATAGCACAAAAGGACAGGTAGGCACTTGGAATAATGCCTTTGACCAAAATTGTCATTGTAACATATGCATTTCTAATGGAAACCCATCCACAGCAGTGCCTAAACGTTACAGCCCCCAGCAGTAACTGGTGAGCAGCTGCAGTGCTCCTGCTGGCACCATCTAGACAGTTGGGGAAGCTTCAGGCAAGCAGGTGAGCAATTAAAGAATAGGCAGGAAAAGTACCCAACTCATTTTCAAGGAGTTCCCTGCCAAAAGAATTTGGCTTAACAATCCTTTTCCCAATGATATTTGAAGTTTTAGTTTAACCAAGTTTCATTAGAGAAAGACCAGGAGTAAACCTATCCACCTAAGAGCTATTTATAAATAACAGTTGTACTTTAATTTACACAGATGATTTTCCTGGGCACAGACAAGCTTTTCAGAGCCATGAATAGCAAAGCAAACACTCAGCTCTTAAGATCAGTATCTAGTGAAACATTTACAAGAACCCTAACACAGCAGACTTGGAGAGATGAGAAGCTCTTGGCTGTATGATGCAGGAATTTAGCCTAAACCATCTTATTTCCAGCTATTTCAGGCGCAGGGATTTCAGTCTTAACTTCTTTCTTGTAAGGGTGGGGCTGCTGCTGGTATAAATTTGGGAACATTGCTTATCTCATCGCACCTAAACAACTCCCTAGAGGCACGCGTTCAACCTGCAGAAAGGCAAAGCTGTTCATGACTTCAGTGGGTTGTGCCGCAGGCTCCATTCAAGGATGGAAGAATTCAGCACAAAAGTCATCCCAGAAATATATAGCTATGTTGAGCAATGGCAGGGCACTTCCCAGCTGTTGAACAGTTTTACAGCCCAGACAAAGATAGTCTCCTGATGCATGTTCCTCTAGGAATAATTTCTGTGGCATGTGAGTTTTCTGCCCTTTCCTTGTGAGCTTTATCTCCAGGGTTGTTTTTTTTTCTTTCCCAGCCAATGCTTTCTGTCATAGTGGCTTATCTGACAGTATGTTGCAATGAGCCTTGCTGTTTCTCTGCTTTCCCAAAACCACAACCCTGGCCTTCTTATCTGCTCTATCAATAGAGTGACATACCTTTCAATGTTGTACTTTATCTAGTCAAAATGAGAGCATAATGTGTGCCTCTTTTCTAATCAAACTAGAGCAGTGAATTATTCATCTCTTCTTACCACTTCTCATGTGCTTTTCTGAGCTAAACCCTGAAGAATGGGAGGGGAGGAATAATAAAGTTCTTTTTCCAGCTCTGACCTGGGTAACAGTGGGGAGAGCAGGAATCACTGCCTTGACTGCTTGTATCATATAGAATCATAGAATAACCAGGTTGGAAGAGACCCACCGGGTCATTGAGTCCAACCATTCCTATTGTGCTCTGGGATAACAGGTAGAGCAGATAGAGAAGCTAACTGCCTGGGGCTGGAGCATGACAAAGCAGTTCAGCTGGGTGGGAGAAGCAGGATCTCAACGGCTTTTGTTGCCCTGCCTCAGGGCTCCATGTCACTGAGTCGCCATCACACCTGCTGCAGGTGGATGGACAGGAGGTGCCATGGCTATTGCAGGTGCTCTGCTGTCTAAATGGTGATCCCATGGAGCAGACCAATACCTGGAACTTAAAGACCATATCTTTTCTTATAAATGAAACCAAAACAATGAAGAGGTGATCAGACTATTTTAAAAATAATCTTTGCTTTTGTAGAAAGGGCGAGCAAAGCTCTCAGCTTTGGCTGAAGTCTGCTGGAGATGAAGAAGTACATCCCATCCTGCAGCAAGAGTCACTTGTGAGACCATAAGACTCAACTTTGTCTCCTAGGGGAGGGCATGTCAGATTGCATCAGGGAAGTCTAAAAAATCCGTTTTTCTAAAAGCAGTAAGGAAATGAAGTTATAAAATATTCTTCTTGTGTGTACACAGCTGACTGAAAATGCAGTTTCTAACAAAGAATAAAATCAAATGAATGTTTTCCTTAAAGGTACATCTGTGAAAGCATCATTTCAGTATCCAAGTAAAAAGCTCTATTTATATTTCTGAAACATTTCTGCTTTGTCAGCATCAGCCTATCTGCAGTGATAATCCATCTATCCCTGCAGCAGGACTATTACAGCCAGGTTCGAGATAAAACTGAGGAATGTGCAGAGAAGCTAAAGACTGTATTTTTCAAAAGCTGCCCCAGGGCTGAAAGAGGGAGACAGATCACAAAAGAAATTTCTAAAAATGCCCTAGTGTATGTGAAAACATGAGGTGTTGGGTGTGTTTTCTCCAGCAGCAAAGCCAATTTAAGCATTCCCCACCCTTCCCATAAGACTACATTCTGCTCTTAGTTTGGCCACTTCAGCTATTGGAGGCACTGTGCCTTTCTCAGCATCAGTGGGATGGTCGGGGTTAACCAAAAAATAACCAGTCTTAGGGAAAGAGCACCTTTGAATCAGGATAATTTCATTAGTTCTACCTAGTGCTTATCCCCACAAACACATTAATCAGCATGGCTCGATGTGTGGACTTGGAAAGCTGCAGACTGAGGAGTGACAAGAGATTTGGTGGGGAAAGACTGATGAGAGAACATCAGGGAAGGGCATCCTTAAGAGAACACCACCATTTAAATGCTATTGAGCATCACTATGGCTACCTCTCTGCCCTGCCAGGCTCACTAATAGCTTTGAAAATGTAATCACCCATTATTCTGGGCAAAGCCAAACAAAAAGGATGGTGAACCAAAGAATGTAAACCATGTCCCTGCTCCCTAGCCACTGCATCAGCCTTCATTATGAGCAATTGGAGGTTTTCTAACTTGTCAAATTGTAGATTCCTAGGGCTGTGTTTCCTCACAGCTCATATGATGTCATTGCGACTGGCTAAGCAAACACAGATTTCTGCAGCCAGTATATGGCCCTCTGCAGTGCAGTTACGGGAAAAATAAATATATATAGCTTTATTAAAATTCTGGCAGAGAAATTTGAATTGTTTACGTTCTCTCTGCTTACTGTGAAAAGATCATGGAGTGAATCAGAGGAATTGTTCTTAAAAATAAAGCATTAAAAGAAAAACTCGGTGATGCAATGTTTTTCACACTGGTTTGAGAAAATAATCAAAGCTAATATCACAACTGCAAACTTCCTTAGTCTTGAAGAATTTCTGAGCACCTGCTACTTATCCACTATGGTGTCATCTACCTACCAAACCTCAGGATGAAGGAAAGGATCCTAGAAGAGGAGATGACACAGTACACTTGCAAAATTTCCATGGGATCTTTAAGGTCCCCCTAGATCAAACAGGAAATTGATCCTTGCAGCCTCATGGGAAAGGAATGAAGAAAATCCCATCTCTAAGGTCACTTTAAACTGGATAAACCACTGAATGAGGTAATGGCTGGAAGACGTGTGAATATATGACTTGTTATCTTTGCTATCTGTGCAACTTCCATGGGCAAGAGAATCTCACACAGATATATCCCAAAAATCTGAAGTGCTAATTTATTATTCAGCATTAATAAATGTAGCAGAGCTTCCTCTTACTATAGACTTTTAACTAAATGTAGCTGATTAGATAGCTGAGACCAGAGGGACATTCCCTGTAGCTATTACACCCTGGGGAGACAGGACCAGGTCTCCTGGCAGCTGTGATGAACATTATGAACTAAGCGATGTTAATCCTCCAAGTTTCAGACTTGAGATGTCAGAGGTTTTACAGCATCCATTATGTACTACTGTGATTTTTATTTTGTTTGAAGACATATGATGTTTATTAGCTGAATACTCTTAAGCATTAAAAATGAAAGCAGAAATTTACCATTTAAATTTATATTATGCTTTCCTCCTGCCACACACACACACATAAAGTTTACTCTGAAGAGTTCCCAGGATTGTGTGTCCTGATTCCAAGCAGAAGGCTAATAATAACCCCTACATTATTATAGGCACCAAATGAGTGCTTATAAAACTGCAGTTGCAACCAGAGATAGGAGATGACAGCTGCTTATCAAAATAATGAATTAATTTAAATTTATGTAATGTTGTCACTAGTACTGGGAACCAAACACACCACACTGTAGTACACTGGCTGGACCACTTAGCAGCATTTTTTTTTGCCCATTTTGTAACATGCCGTAGCTCCAACAGGGAATCATTACTTCCAGGTTCTGGGGTGAATTAATCTTTCTATTGACAGTGGTTGTGTGGGATGAGCTGTGATATCAGGCAGATCACCAGTTAGGCTTCAGATTTGAACAGGCTTTGGTGACTAGTGAGTTATGTTGCTCTCCACACAACCCTGCTTTTCTAACCTGCTCCAGAAAAGAGGTGATGTTGCAGTGAGACTGTTGGATACCATTAGATGGCTACCAGTCCCACCTCTCTTGGGGTCTTTTTTATGCCTCTAGAAATGAGCATCCCTGCAGCATGTAGAGGACCTTTATTCAGACTGAGCTTTCTTTATCAGCTAACCATTACTCCACTGTGCAGTGTACTTCTTTGTACTGTGAGGAAAAAAAAACCATGTGGTGCATAGCATTTAACTTACATTGTACCTCAGTTGTTGATCACAGCCTTTCCATCATTCACTTTTCTTGTTCTTTAGTACTGCAAAGCCTACTGTGGAAATAATACCTTTGTGTCTTAAAGAGCTTCTCTGCTCCTGCTGCTATCTCTCTTAGTTCTCCATGTGTAATGGCAAAGCTGTTTACTGTAAAAAAAAAATTGCTGGTACAAGCAAAAGTTCAAGATCCTAAGTGGCAAGTGAGTAACTGGAGCATATGTCTTAGCAACACAGAGAAAAGGAGGAAGGGTAAAATCAAAAAAAGCACAGGTAAAACATGAGAGCAGCTCTCAGGACATTTGCTACCACTTGCCATGAAATACTAGAGGTAGCTGGAAGGTGATACACTATGTTGCTAGTGACTAGTCACACAAGCCTGCAAACCATTGTGGTTTATGTCACTGTCTGATGTATCTGTTCTCACATGCCTTTCTCCATTCATTCTTCTTGGAAATTCTCCAGGTGTCTGTTTCAGGTACTTGGCAATGAGCCTGCCAGAAAGAAAACAGTTCCCTATAGTCTGCCTTTAAAATTCCAAGTAGCCAAGAAACTGCGATGTGAAATCAACCAATAGCAAAATTTGTGAAGTATTAGTTCCCATAAATATTGTGCACTATATAAAAAAAGATATAACATTTATCAATGCTTATGTCATCAGGCTCATGAAAAAGAGGATCATGAAAAATCCATGAGTTGATTTTCATGTATTTTGTTGTCCTAATTCTTCATTTCCCTGTGACATAGGCACCTTACGGGCATGCAGCTATTGATTGATGAGCCACAAATCACTTAGTAGGGCTGATACAAACTTCTAGTTTTCACCCAAGGTCCTTTGTCAAAGAAATTGTATAGGGCATATGATCTTTCAAAATTTTGCCCTATAGCCTACTCCAGCTGGATTGTAATTGCAATGTAAAGATTTTCCAGATTATCTGATATTTCCGTGGAGCCAAACCCAGAGAGTTGGGGTATGCCTGTAAAAGAAGTGAAAATATAACAGAAAAAGCCAGGAAACTGCTTGTTTTTCATTTGATACAAGCTGTAGTTTCATCCAATAAAGAATACATGAATTGAATGAGAAAATTATTACAGTCAGACTGAGGAGAAGAGGGTGATAGATGTCTGTTCAGACTCTGAGCATACAGAAATAGCCAGTGCTGTCTACCAAAATGAAATAGGGAACTTTGCATCCCTTTACATCACTGGATTTCTGAGGCAAATGGGAGAAGAAGGTACATTTTATGCCATTTCTGGTTATGCTTTGTGCTGATATATACGGACTTAGTGAAACAGTAGTACAAGGCACTTTCACGAACATACTTCAAAGATACCTAGAGGTTATAAATACAGGCAGTGATCCAGCATTAATGCTAGTGGCCTTGATCACAATATACTAACTACCCTGTAATTCAGGCTGAGTCACCAGGACTTGATAAAACCGTTATGTTTAAGCATTTGAAGTTACACTAAGCCTTCAGCCTAGCAGCTGTACAGTATGTTGCATCTTTCCAGAATCGTTTTGTCAGACCAGGACATACCCTGGGAAACAAAAGGTCTTTTGTTCCTGACAAGAATAGCAGTGAGTAGGATGGTGATACACCAGCCAGCCCCCAAACTATCAAGCACTAACTCCAGGATGAGGCAAATTAATTCACTGAGCTCCTTAGCAGCAGCCTCCTCCTTAGGCAGGGTAAGGATTTATGACCAGGTTGCTACTGGCAGCCAACATGCTTTCACAGAACAGCTGGGCCTTGCAGATCAGTCCTTACACTGACCAAGGATTCATACAGAAAAGGGTTTTCACTTTGTTGGAAAATTTTCTTCATCTCCTTCAGGTGTGAGATTGTGCTCCCTCCCCTGTTCACTGGGAAAGGGGTCCATGGCTCTCCCAGCATGTGGCAGACCTTCTCTAATAATGCAACTTCACTTCTCTGCCTTTTCTTCCAGCCTTAAAACCAAAAAAACAACAACAAAAAAATTTTAAAACCCACAAGAAAAAACCCAATTAATAAAAAAAAAAGAAAGAGAAAACAATGGAAAAACAGAATAGCAACAAAAGTCCCCACTCCTGCACTGGCTGCTTGCTTCTGTGCCCATGCATACATGTGCCTCTCTGCACTGGCAGAGGATGAGGCAGCAGCTCCACACTGTCCTAGGAACAGCTCACGGCATCTCCAGATTGGCTGGCCAGCCTTTACTTTCAGGAGTGCCACTCCTGGAACTCACATTATCTGTCCCTTTAGCCAGACTTAGCATCAGCAGAGTTTGAACCATTTTGGTACATACAGATCAACCGAAGCAGACTGCCTGATGGATGCTATAACAAAGGAAGTGCTTCTTTGCATCTTGCTGAAACAGTAGCATCTGGTTAAAAAAAAACATGTTAGTCCCACACATTTCTCCAGTGTGAAACAAAATGACACTGCAATGAATTAAGAACAAAATGGAAGCTAATGAAGTTGGCTTTGCTTGTTTGTTTTAAATCTGCACTTCCTAAATTACAGATCCTTTGAAAACAAATAGTGAGGTGCTCAGGCATTTCGTGTGAAAGAGAAATCTAAAAAACTAGCTTCCTTACAGAAAACAGCCTTTGTATTCCAAGTGTATTTTCCGAAAGACTTTCACTCATAAGAAAATGCTTTGACAATAAGCAGATCATCCTGCTATGCAGAGTAAAATAGAATTCTCTCCTTTATTTCCTTTCTTTCATATTCCTTTTTAAGGATGACAAACTAATTTGACCAAAAGAAGAGAGTGGGATGTTTTCTAAAGCCAACATTGTGAGAAATGGAAGAAAAAGAAATACAAAAGTGCTACAGCTCCCTGAAAATTTTGTCATCCTACTGTTGTCCTAATGAAGTACTGTATTTTTAAAGAGAAAACAAATCTTTCTACTCCTTCTTTCTTCTGAAAATATTTTCTTTCCCTTTTCAGTTCTTTCTCAAATAAATCAGATTCTTTATTTTTCACCTTGAGTTGGGAGGGGGAGGGGGAGAGGAGTATATCAAAGTTTTACAATCAGAAGCCCATTCTATTTTACTTTGCCCAGTGTCTTTCAAAGTAGCGTACAAATTCAAACTTTACCTGTGTCAGTCATATAGAAAAGCAGCAGTTATTAGTGTGATATCATCTGTAAAATTTGCCCTACAGCTCCATCACAAAAATACTCTGTCTCAGACCCACAAACATCTGGAGGTGTTACTATTAGCTGTGGTTTTAAAGCCATATGTGTTAGTAATAGCATACCAGAAAGTTTAGTCTTCACAAAGGGGTGACATAACAAATGATACAATGAAATCAAGTAAGGAGAAATGGTAGAATGATAGGTATTACACACTGTGTTCCTAAAATGATCAAAACCATTAGACACACTAGTCTGATCATTTGTCTTTTATATGAGAGGAGATCTGTGAAATCAACAATGTGACATAAATTAAGCCTCCTGCTTATATTTCATAGGAATCAACTGTTGTAAAGAGAAAAAAATGTTGCTGGCACTGAAGCCAAATGGCAGAACATTACTACAAAACCCCTCCCATTCTGTGGCAATGAGATGAATGACTAATATACTGTGTATTTTTGTGGCATTCACAAAATGCCTGTTCTAGATGAATAAACAGAAGGATTCTTTTATTGTGAAATTACTACACCAGAAGCAAGACATAGACATTCTGGACATCCATAGGCAGGTAGCATCCCTAAGCCTAGGCAGCCCACACACATTCTCTGGTTGGTGAGCAAGAGAGCTGAAACATGCAGGGAGCAGAGCACTGGGTAAACAACCACAATGTGAATAAGGGGAATATAGGTAGAGCAATTACCCTTGTGCAAGTTGGGAAATGGATGGCTCACCTTTCTGTGTCATGAGCACCTGCAAACATTAGTTTCATTGCACTGAAGTCAGTGATTTTTGTTCATTTTCAGTGGCGTCAGAAGTGAACTAATGTGCATGCTCTGTTAAAAGCACTAGTTATTGTTTATTTAATTCCTTGCTATTAAAAAGTGCTTGCAAAGTAATCTGATGTAGCACTTCCTTCCAGTCTGCTATTAAGACAGTTGAGATGAAATTCGTAGATACACCATGCTATGGGCTGCAGAGATGAGCTCCTTGAAACAAGTTAATTTTCTCCAGACACTTTTCACTCAAAAGTTCCTTAAATGAGGCACTTTCTACAGCAGTTACATCTAAGATAAGCTGAAATTGCCACTAACAAAAGAAATTCTCACCAAACCTTTTTAATAAAAACTGAAAAGTGACAGTAAATTGAAAAATCAGTCTACTTTGATCACACCAAAAGAGGGATATCCCTATGAAGACTGCTAAAAAACACAGATGAGTAGGACTGTGGCATCTGTCTCTCCCACAGTAGCACAGTCCTTCTGAACGAGTTGTCAAAAGAAGGTCAGCTATTGATATCTAATTTAACAATTTACTGAACTAGCATCTGAAGCAGCCTTTGGAGTTATGTTACATGCGTATTCAGCATGTAAAATATTTACTGTAGGGAGAAATCCAGTATGTAGTGCTGAATTTTTACATTTGAAAGTATGTTAATGTTTTCAAAGTACTTGAACATTGGTAGTTGGTTTAGTCTGTGATCCTGCTCTAGGGATTACAATAGAGATTAGAGACAGGTATTCCACTTCCTTTATACCCTATTAGAACAAAAAGACATTTGAACTATTTCTGATGCTCAGATTTGGGTCCACAGAACCAAAGCCCATACCTTTACCACCAAACTAAAAAGGCTTACATTACACTAAGCAATATAATCTCCTGCAAGGCAGAAGCAAGACATTTCAGCACACAGCTGTTCAGTCCTAGTCAGCATTTACTGTTGCACAGTGTGTGTGCATGTGTGTGTGTGTATATATATATACACACGCACAGTTGTATATATACTGCTGTACAACATGTATAATTACATTTAAAATTATATAGACTTCTTATATATATATTTAAATTATATTTATATTTAAAATTATGTATGCCTCTTTATGTCATCAGTTAGTGGAGGGTCTCACTGTGCTGTTACAATTAAAAACATACAAGTATACACAGTAATTTCTCTGAACAGCTCACTGCTTTTAAGACAGTGGTTAAAATATACATAAAATATGTAGAGTCTGAGTCAGCGAGGCAGTGTAAAATAGATCATTTTTATACTTAGTACAGTTGTTCTTTTCCTCTCCCCCCACTGATCTTGTTTTGCTCCATTAAATTTACCTTCTAATTTATTACAAACATGTTAGGTCTCAGCATCAGAAGTCATTATACTGAACTAACCAAGAGAGAAGGGAAGGAAGAGCAATCCTGCTGATGATGTCCCACTCATCACTCATATCCCCACATCACTGAATTGCCAGAGATGCTGCCTAACCCAGGCCCATAGATGCAGAACCAGAAGTAATGACTGCGTGTTTACATCTGTGACGTACCAGGATCAGAAAAGGTCTATAATCCTAGAGGATTACAGTTTCCTACTTTCACATGCACATGCAGACATCCCAAAATTACCTTCACTTCCAGAAGCAAATTAAATTCTTGTGGTAGTGCCTTTAAAACAAACCAATAGTTCTCAAAGCTGGACGTAGAGCTGTTTAAAGAGGCAGCAGATTACATGCCAGAATCCTGTGGCACCACCATCCTGCAGGCTGGTCCTTGTCATGTGCTCCAAGGGGATTGAAATTCCAATGCATGAGAGGCCTCCAAGAGAGTGAATGGGGAACGAACTGTCTAACAAAAATATATGTTTTTTTAAAAAATGCAATACTTTATTTATGAAAGTGTCTTTTGATCATTATAAGCTCTAGGTTTAACCACTCTAGTATCTCCTGCCAAGTATGGTTTACTGATGACACATCTTCATGGCACCAGGAACGGACTTGTTGATAAGTTAAATAATGAGACTACTTTCAGACCATTTTTATAGCTGAAAATTGTCATGGCATAAAAGAGTCATTGCACAGTTATTTCACTGTGGACAACTGTTGTTTTTCTTAGAATAACTTTGAACTCTGTAGCTTTTGGGTAAGGGGGATGTTTTTCAAACAAAACTCTCCATCCATTCTTCCCTAAAAAGCTCAGCTTGTGTTATCTGGAACAATGACAAATTCATGAAGATATATATCCAGGCAGACCGTGAAGTTGAGCCAGAGCATTTATATGTCACTTAAATGCAAACAAAGATCTAAAGCGAGATGCAAAACATCATGAAAAAAAAAGGGGGGGGTGTCTAAAAGATACAGACTGAGATTTTTTAAGCTGAGTAAAGGACTCAGCCACACAAGTCCCAGAGAAATTAATTAATTATGTGGTTGATGATCTCAGTTTATATGCCAAGTTAATTCCTGATACAACTTCATTGTCTTTAGTGGAGCTACACTGCAAATGGTTTTGACAGATAGTCAAGTATCTTCTCCAAGAATAACTTCTAAGGCAGGAGGTTTAAACATGAGTGAATGAAAGCCCTCAGCCAAATTCTACCCTAATTTAAACTCTGTACAAAACAGCTGACTTGGAAGTGAGGGTGTAAAGAAAGGCAGAGAGAGACATGAGTCTGTTCTTCCTTTGCTGGGACATTACATCAATTCCCTTGGGTAATGCTTATGTCTCTGAAAAACACAGTGGGAATCCAAATTGCAGTTTGTCAGAGATTCTTTCCTTCTAAGTCTGCAAATGCTTGTATTTCACAAGCAGTAAGTGTTTAGGGAAGAGCCTGGACTAGTCTCAGTGGAGGACCATGAAATTCACTGCTACAATTTGAATCTTACTTACTTCGAAATGCATTTCATCTTCTTTGAAAATAAGCACTGAAGATGGTCATTTTAATATGAACAAGAGAATTAGTCACCTAATTTAATCAGAAAATAATGTGCTGAATCAAAATCCAGCATTTGAATTTTTTTATTTTTTAGTGTGTTCAGTTATGTTTGTTTCATTATTAGTATTAGAATTAAGCATATCTAAATAAGGCATGCCTTTGCTAAGGTGAGAAGGAAATAATGCTCATCTCAACTCTTTCATCTCTGTGGAGCGTTGCTAAGGATGTGGTTAAGTTTTATTCCTTTGCCCAAAGTGCCATTTATGCCAGTGCCAGAAATTTGAGCACTACAGCTTGAAGTGCAGTGAGTTGCTAATGTCCTCAATTCTGATTCTTCTGCTAGCAGAAGTTATTTTACTAAAGAGTGATGTAATCTGACAGTAAGTGAGCTCAACATGAACACAATGGCTCCACAGTAATACACCTGCTCTAGGGGGATCATTGCTGGGGCAGGCACCGCAAGCCAGCAAGCTAGACTCTGGACTGACAGCCCAAGCATTTGGATGCCCTTTCCAGCTCTCCTCTTATTGACTGTTTTCAGTCAAATCAGATAGCAAAGTCACATACATTTTTCTAATACTCAGCTGGATGTCAGGGGCCCACCTGCTGAGCACCCCTAAGGAGGCAAAAGTGAAGACATTTCCCATCCAGTGTAGTTTGCAGTTGCTATAAACAGGACAGACAATGGATCAAGAGCATCTCACGTTTCCCATATGTGAAACGGCAGCTGCTAATTGTCAGCCTTGTTAAACTGTGTGGAAGTGAAAAGCTCCATAGGATGGGCTGTGACCATTGCCATGAAGGACAGCAGGAGTATTTTCAGGGTATTGGCCTGGCCAGAACTGGGGAGGCTGAGAAGAGCCAGCTCTGCGGGAAAAGCAGCTCTGCACAGCCCTGGATGTGCACACCCCCAACACTGCTACAGAGCACGTGCCTCTGAAGCTGACATTTACCCACTCACCTGGAGTTCTGCTGAGGTGGCATTTTCTTCCCTTCACCAGGCCCAAGCAAGTGTTATGCAAGTCCTTTAGTGCTGTAGAAGCTGAGCAAGCAACTCACTGGGCTTGCTGTGTTCCCTGCTGAGACCTGCCAGTGAGGGAGACCAATTGCCATATGGTCCTATGCATGACAGCTGCCTCCCACCCTTCCTTTTAATTCAGCTGCCTTCTGTGATTATTTATTTCTGCATACAGGCTTCCCTGCTGGAAAGACATACAACCTACATTCTCCCTCCTCACCAGAGCTCACGTCTTTGATCTCCTAATTCTTCACTTCTGTATCTCTTAATGTCTGTGCTGTTTCATCCCATGTACATAGCCGTACCTCTCTTCTCACAGGCTCATCACAGCTGCTGCAATCCAGTTCTATCTTTCCTTCTTGTCACTTGTCACCTTCTCACCTCCTTGATTTAGGCTACAGAGCTGCAGCTCTCTGTCACCTCAGATATTGGTACTTGACAGACTTTCTTCCAGTCCTCTTCAACACTTTGACCCTCCTCTCCAGCAATTTCCACCCACAAGTACAAGGTTATCACAACTAAGTGGACCATATTTAAACATGAAAATAGCTGGTCAGGTTCCCCTACTCTTTTTTGTCTTTTCTCTCTTCATTAGCTACTCCAGGTACCGGCACAGGCTCAGGATAAGGTTCTGCAATACAGGTAGCACATAACTGCTTCTTCTTCAGAGTACAACTGTGAAAGATAAAAGCATTTTTAAAATCTGAACAAAAAAGAACAGGCTATATATTTTAATGGCAATTAAAGAACCTATTACTAGCAATTAGAGAAGAGTCATGACAACATTTTTGAAACATAGTGATGTTTAAACTATTCCAGCTGAGTAAAATGTGGAAAGTTTACTTTGGCTTTATAAATCTTACAGATTCAGTCTAGCTTTATCATGTAAATAAACTATTTAAAAGGTTTTCTAGGGATAGGAAGCACAAGTGGACAAATCAAAGAATCAGAATGGTTTGAGTTAGAAGGGACCATTAAAGGTCATCAAATCGTTTGAAGCATGATGACTTGTATCCTAGAAACAGCTCTCTTTCTTCCCACTAGCTATAGAGGGAGAGTAGATATTTAGCTGAAACTACTTCATAAGGCTAAAATTAGATTAAATGAATCTTATATGGAATAAAAATGATAAATTGGTGAACAAAAAGATGGGCATGAGCCAGCAATGTGTGCTTGCAGTCCAGAAAGCCAGCCGTATCCTGGGCTGCATCAAAAGAAGCATGGCCAGCAGGTTGGGATAGATGATTCTGCCCCTCTGCTCTGCTCTTGTGAGATCTCACTTGGAGTATTGCATCCAGCTCTGGAGTCCTTAGCACAGGAAAGGCATGAACCTGTTGGAGTGGGTATAGAAAAGCACCACAAAAATTGTCAGAGGGCTGGAACATCTCTCCTATGAGGAAAGGCTGAGAGAATTGAGGTTGTTCAGCCTAGAGAAGAGAAGGCTCTGGGGAGACCTTATAACAGCCTTTCAGTACTTAAAGGGGACTTATGAGAAAGATGAAGATAAATGTTTTAGTAGGTCCTGTTGTGAAAGGACAGGGGGTAATGGTTTTAAACTAAAAAAAAGGCAGATTTTTACAGATCTCAGGAAGACATTGTTTGCAATGAATATGGTGGAACATGTTACCCAGAGAGGCTGTAGAAGGCCCATCCCTGCGTATTTCAAGGTCAGCTTGGATGGGATTGATGTTCCTGCTTATTGCATGGGGATTGTACTAGATGACCTTTAAAAGGTCTCTTCCAAAATGCCCTGGTGCAGACATCATCATGGCTGGAAAATAAGCTACACACGTCTTCTTGTAGTGTAATGGTATCCTTCACTTGAAAAAGTTACATGACTTGAAAAAAAAGCTCTGACTAGAAAAGTTACTTTGGCTAAGAACTGCCACGTCCACACTGAGGGCCAAGAACAGCATTTCTGCAAAGTCTAAAAATAAATAATAAAAAAGGATTTCCTAAAGAAAATAGAAACTTAAAATAATACCAATTTAAAATCGCTTTTTGTGCAGCATTTCATTTCCGTAGGATCAACTTCTTATTACTCTTCCATGTGTGAAGCATAGTTAAATCTTTCTGAAAACTAATGTTCTGTTTGTATTTTTAAAAATAGGTTCCAATTAAGCAAAACTTAATTAATTCTATCTATTCTGTGTAGTGTTGCCTTATCCTACCATTGCACACAGAAATCTAGGTTGTGGGGCATTCTCATAGCTTCAATTTTAAAAGAATTTAGAACTGGGTTTAGCTGTCACCATTTATTGTCTGTCTGCAACTGAAAGAAGAACAGAAAATTCCTGTAGGACTGATAACACAGAAAACTTTTCCTGTAGTCTGCAGTCATAGCTGGTGCAGTGATATCTCTTGTTCCATTTTTGAAATGCAGAAAGGATTTTGAATAGTTGGCAGTGATGAATGCTTCATTTATTCCACTAGAAATTCAAGACACTGCTAAGTTTGAAATTAGAACACAATCAATATCCTGTCAAAGCTTTTATAGATTGGTCTTAAATGAGACAGGGGGATAGAAAAAAGTTAAGTATAAGAACGTAAGTAGCAAGATCTTAACCCATAATCTGAATCTGAGAACTAGTTATCCAGTGCTCCAAAATCTAAAGCTTTATTCCTACTTCTGCAAATTCACTAATAGCATTTCTTTATCATTGGTTCAAAATATTATTGCTGATTGCTTCAAGTGACAAGTAAGCAGAACGTGTTGCAAGGATGGCATGCCAAAATATAGAAAGAAGCTATTTAGCTAGTTTATCAAGGTTTAAAATTGGAAAGTTTTCAAGACTTATGTTATGTTGAACATCCCTAGTTTTGAAGCTTCAAAGCATCTAAAGCAGTGGGTTTTTTCAAAGGTCATCTGCTCGTAGCACTGTAAATGAAGTTGTTTGGGCTTTGTAATGGTAGAAGCTATTGTGACAAAAAAAAAAAAGTGGGAAAAAGACACTGCCATTGAAAATCTTTTTTGGTGTTCTTTGGCCTGCTTTGTTGAATGGGTAAATGATTAACACTGTAAAGTGTTTTTGTTTTGTCTTCATTTTGTTTCCCTTCTCCAAAAGTGTACAGTGGGCCACAAACAGTGCAAAGGTCTTGACTGCCCCAATAGCAAGACTGAATTTTGCTCACAGTTCAGGGGAGCTGCTACATGCCCATTCACACAGACAAGTTTGCTGGGAGAGCTTTAAAAACCAAATAAGTTGATGGCTTGTGCATCTTACCCGGAATGTTTTTGTTCCCCCAGCTCTTGTTGTACGCTTCCTGACCAAGAGGTTCATCTGGGAGTATGACCCGACACTAGGTAGGTTGCGTTTTATTCTCTATATGTGTTGTGCTGTGTATAACAGTATGGGTGAAGTAATGGAAAGACATAGAGTTAAAATTCCAAGCCTCAGTCAACCTTTAAATTTGCTGTAAAAAGCTTCTCTATGGTCATTTGAAGCTGGAACAAATTATTACCTGAGATGGCAGAATAATGAAGCAGTAACACACGAAATGCTAGAAAGCAGAATTAGTCTGAGGCACATTTCTGCCCACACAGAAGTCAGTGGGAATTTTGCCATTGAAAGCAATTGCATTAGTATTTCCTTCTGAAAATGTAGCGTGCAATCAGTTTTCTGCTTTTGCATAACCCAGTCATCAGCTGCTAGAGAAAAAGATGGCTGGGAAATAGATCTCAAAAATTCAAGGGGTAAGGGGATTTCTGGGTCCTTTACAGTCAGTCTGCCTACCCTTAGGTAATTTTTTTGTCCTTACTTTCAAACACACATTGTGTCTCACTTTTAGGGTGACCAGATAGGCACACAAATCATCAAAAGAACATCCACATCTCCACTGCTCCCAGTTAGCTGTGTTGGCTCTGGCACTTTAGAGAAGCTGGCATGGGTATCTCAAAAAAGACATTTAAACAGTTGCTCTGAATTAACAACCTTGGCTTGAAAATTTGGGCCAAGGTCCTATTTCTTAGTATTTCTTTAGTTAGAATATACTTGAATGCTCTGCATCAGAGAAAAAACAGACCAAGAAGTTTAAGATGAGGCATTTACACCTTAGAAGACATCTTCAATACTTCAAGACTAAGTGATTTACATGTCGAGTAAGGGACTGGGAACTTTCCTTTTCTCCAACAATCTCTAACCATCTCCTTCCTAATCTTTCTTTGGAGGCTTAAATATGAATCATACAGTTAAATACCTACTTCTTTGTTAAGGTTCTTTCTCACTGCAGAAACAGAGAATGCCATAAACTTGCACAGCAGAAGCAGATGAAAGTTTAATATACTTTCTTGCAAAACCCAACCATCCTTTTCAGAAAAGCTAACTGTCCAGTATTAGACAAAGTATTTTTCCCTGGTAAGATGACGAAATGACAGATATCAGAAGTCTTATTTTGGGAAAGCAATTCTCAGAATACCTTGAACTCAAATACATTCTTTCATCTGCTGGTATCAGTGTATTCATCTGTGAATTGTAAGTCACTTGCCTTGTAGTGCACAATGGGATGTTCAGAATAGTGTTCTATTAGTATTATTAGTATTAGTCCTTCATATCTCTATCACTAATACATCATTTTAAGAACTTGATAATAGAATAATATACATAAACTGTTTCATAACAGTATAGTCCAAGCTCATTAATTTCTTACAGGGACACTGCATGCAAAAGTATCCTTTTTTCCTTGTTTAAGCACACAAGTTGAGTTATTAGCAAGCTGTAAGGTTTATTATTTTTTTGCCTCATTATGAAGGCCTCATGGCTTTTTCAGTGTGCAAGAATTGATATTTGTTTCTGGTTTACAAATGAATACACAAATTAGACATGCCCCTCAGAATCTAGTTATCTTCCATCTGCAGTGTGGAAAGCTTTCATGCAGACAACAGTCCTATCTCACTAAAACAAAAAATAAATTTCTTCCGACTTATTGGATTTAATGTTCTTGCTCAGTATAGAGGATAACAGCTTAAATTATCTATTAGTCTTTGTGAAGCTAAGTTAAATTGCTCAGAGGAAAGGGCTTGAGAAATTAAAAAACTAATTAAGTATTGTCAATAGAAATTTCTTAATCACTGTAATTCTGGTGGAAGCTGTCCACCAGTGACTGTTTTTTTTAAAGTGTTCTTTCTTCCAACTATGGATCATAACCAGATTCAAAAGAGGCTCTGAAGTGTTAGAAAAAAAAAATTTCTGAAATTCTAACCACAATTCAGGCCTTTAGAACTCAGTCAGAAAGGGACTGCATCTTCAAAAGCTTTGAGATAGACTACATGAAAGAATGCATTTCTGTCTTTATCATGATCATCCTGCAGTGATTTAGTGCCCAGTTGCCTGTAAATATCACTAAACTGAATTTACTGAGAATTTTTAGCAGAATAGATTCATTCCTTCTTAACAGTCATAGACTGGCAGTTGGATAGAAAGAAGGATATCTACATGTTCCACCAATACAAAAAGGTTTAAGATGTATTAGTGAGACCCATTTGCCCTATGCGGAGTATAAGCAGCTTTGTCAGGTAAGTTAGAAAGGACAGGAAAAAACAGATGCAAACTGTCTAGCTATTAAGTAACAGGAGGTTTTGCCAAAAATCACTGAGGCGGTGACAAGTATGTCATATTTGTTAAGTTTCCAGTCACCCATTAGCCATCTGATGCAAGGAATCCCCAGGTAATTCCTGTTTTTAGGAAAGCTTTCACCAAGCTATACAAGGCCTGATGGAAACTCAATGTTATCCTGAACTAAGCATCAGAGTAAAAAGCCTTGTCCTCTTAATTCAAGAGTGGTACATTTTAACTGCAAAGGAAAAAGCACACCTTATAAATATTCTCTACTACTCTAACCTGCCAGAATTAAAAGCAGGACCATATTTTTAGCAACAGCTGGATATAGCGCTGTATCTCCAGGAGCCAAATTACAAACCACAAAGTTACATTTTCTGGCAGGAGTGTCACTGAATCTTCCAGGCTTTGGCATATGAGGCTGCTGCTGAAGTCAGGGCTTTACAGCTCTGCCACTTCTGTGCATGATGTTGAATCTGTACAAGCATTGGTAGAACAGCTGCATCTTCACCAAAAAGTACGTATTCCTGGGCTGTTTATATTACTGTTTTCAGTCAAGAGATAACAACTGCAGCAAAGGTAATTTTTCAGGCAAGTATTAATTGTCAGCCCCATCATTTCTGCCTAACTGGAATGTCACTGTCACCATCATGGCATGTTTCTGGGTTTTAGGGGGTTTTTTTGTTGTTTTCTTTTTAAATGGTACCTAATCTCTTAGTCTAAGTGGTTACCTGGCATTATCAGTTATCACTTCCAGTCTTTATGTATAAGAAGTCACTAATCTATCCCATGTGTGGGACAGAATTAGAAGGTCCAATGAAATTCTGTGTACAAATAGGCTAGAACTGAACATTTCACAAAATACATCCTCAGTTGTTTTCCAAAATATTAGATATATTATTTCAGCATTAAACTTAATCTTCTTTAGCTTGTTAAATATGTGCTGAGAAGGGGGATTGGATTACCACATGGATTTCACACAAAATTCATTAATGTTTATAATGTTTTTAAACAGAACACAACTTGCAAATTAATTAGCAAATTCCGTGTGGTGTTAGAAGTCCTAAACACACTTGGCCTGGTTAGGACACCACATAAGCCACAGCCTAAAAGTGCTTTACAAATACAAGCAACACATCAGCAGTGGATTTTTTACAGAACTGGAAATCTGTGCTGTATTTCTGTTTGGCTCTATTAAGAGCTTCATAGAAGAAGAAAACAAGTATTTCTATGTACCATTTCAGCACTGCCTGCCAGGAACCGGATGGCAGTAGGATGACAGTTTGCCAGCCACCAAGGCAACTTGACTGAGGGAGAGTTTGCAGCCTGCAAGCAGCCTTCCTCACAGCATCGTTGCTGCAGGTCGGTCCTCCTGGGGACCAGCCATCTCACTGCTGCTGTAGAAGCAGAAGGGTATGAATGCCTAACACCTGCGAGCCACTGTCATCTCAGGGATGGACAGATGGACATACTGTAATTTATTTTTCAAGGCTGAAGTACGAAGACCTTTATTTGGCCAGCTACCCTTTGTAGGTAAACTCTTGGCCTGAATGCAGAAATCCCATGGACCTCTGTGACCCAGAGGTTCACATTATGATTTTCAAGGCTGCTATAAACAGCTGCTTTCCTTGGTAACAGTAAATAGGAAGAGCAGTCTGGATCTTGTCAAATTCCCCCATAAGCTAGTGACTGTACTCAGAATTTAGGATGCCCTGCGTGACCTCAAAGATGGATAGATTTTGTGGTTTGCCATGAGACAAGTGATATTTAATTTCTTTTAAAATTGGAGATGCTGAATCAAAGTAAGTCATCAAGGGAACTGGTAAATTGATTTTTTTTGTGATGGACACAGAAGGAGGAGGAAGCCGAAAGAGTCATCACAGCACCAGACAGACAGCACTGATATCTGCAGAATACTTCGTGGGCAACAGCAAATTGCCTACCTCCCTAAACCATGACATGCAGTGAGAATGGTGAAAGAAGATAATTCACCATAGCTGTGGCTAAGTCAGTGCTTTTTACAATAACTTTTGCAGTATTTTTCCAAGAGCATATTCATTTTTCTACCATAATCAGAATAATATGCTTAACTAGCAACATAGGTGATATATCTGAGAATTAAAAAAAGAGGGGATTATGAACTGAGTTGTGGCTTTTGTTCTGAATTAGCATTTTTAGATACAGTTGGGACAATTGGGTGCTTTTTGAAGTGCAGTGACTTAAAACATCCATTTTTGCTGTATAGGGAAAAAAACCCCAACAAATAAAATCCCATGGAAGCACAGGAGACAAGTTCCTAAGCTCTTTTCTTGTTTGGCTTGTGGGTTTTTTTCTCACTGATTTGTTGCCCACATTCTCTGCTGATTTGTTTCACCTATAAAATCCTTCATCTCATAGAAGGGTTGTAAATCCTTTAGGTAGCTGGTACTCACGATGACTTGCATATCAAAGGTGCAGAAACACTAAGCATTTCTCCAAAGGCTGGATTTTAAACAGAACTCTAGTTATAAAGTCAGAGCAACCGAGAAGTTAATATTTTTGTTGACCTTTCTAAAAGTCACTTGGCTTTCTCACACTATCCCTAGATGTCTTTCTCTAGCGCTTCACAGATTCCATACAACTTTGCTAATCCTCTGAAAGGAAAACTGTCTCTGAGCAGATAATCAGCAGAAAGTTGCTTGACAGATGGGCCATCTGTGAAGGCAAAGAGAGACAAAAAGCATAGTTTATTTAATTGGAATGGAATACTGTTCATTACTTTGAAGGAGCAGAGGTAATCACAGAGAAACATGAGTCTTAAGAAAAATTATGATTTTACTGCAACTGTTAGATTAATAGTGACATATTTAGAGAGTATTTCTTTCAACTATATCACAACTTCTTTAAATCACTCAGTTTTTTGTTCATATTTTTTTCTACCGGTAGGGAAAAAAACCTGTGAGTTGGTATTTCTATGAAGTCCTATCTAATGCAACATGCAAACAGCCTATTAGACATCATCAAATAGGGGTAAAATGTATTGGTATCAGTAAAGTAGCAAAGACAGGAGATAAGGTGGTACAAATTGCTGTCCTGCTAGCTTATGAAAAGCCCACAAATAGCACTGCTCTTCTCCAGCATAACTTGGAACAGCCAAAGGTCTGCAGAAAGATACACTAGGTAAACAAATCCTTGAAGGAGGGAGGCAGACACCTCTGTTAGTGCCCTGAATTATCTCACAGTAGACAAGTTCATCTCCTGTAAATCAGTTCATGACTTTTTTTACCACTGTGGCAAGAACAGCAGAAATCACTTTGTGAAGGTATTATTTACATTGGCAAGAAGGTTTTTCCCATTGGAAAGCTTATTGCAAGGAAGAAGATTTTTACATTAGAAGGGTAGTTTTGCCTATATAACCACGTCTGTAGCTGGGGACTCTTAGCAAAATGCTGTCATTCAGGAACCACAAGGGAAGCTAGAAGATAGCATTCATAGTGTAATTAACATTACAACCCTAGCAAATATTGATAGCCTGTTTTGGGGTTTTTGTTTGTTCCCCCACCCCCCGGTACATATTTGTACAGACAGCATAAGGAGAGCAGATTGAGAATCTATCCAAACTAGCTTGCATCAAAATGGTTGATAACCAGAAAATGCTTAGCCAAGCCCTCACTAAAAATAATTTACTTTAGCATGAAGAGATACAAGAACTATCTTTCTGGGCTAATTTTGTGCCATACAGCCATGAAGTCAAAACTAATGCAGTTCTCAGGGACTGTCTTTGCTATCTGGTTTGTTCAGCTAACACATTATCTGGACAGCTAGAATACTACGTGAATGCAAACTCTTGGTCTCCAGGATTGCTTTCCCTGCTGTGGATGTCTTTGTATATTGCAGATTCCTAGTTTTCTTGACTTGGGGCTCACTCAGCAAGTTTGTCTTAACACTTCTGAATGTTTACTGCCTGCCTCTACCATAAAATTACTCACTCCCAGCCACGTAGCTGAGAGATGAACTGCCCAGACAGCAAACAGAAATTTTAGCAAAGAGACTCATACTAAAATAAGTGTTAATAAATCATTAACTGATGGTTCCTTCAGCCCTAGATAGCAAAGACTGACAGACTAGCAGTCCCAGGAGGAAGGCAGCCTGGGTAAGATTCCCCTCCCAGCCCTGTCTTCCTCCTTGCTGCGCAAAAGGATATGCTGTAGTCTGCACAGTGCTGTAGACAAGGTCGTTGACATGCTCACAATTAAAAATAACTATTTTTCATAGCAAGTAAAAGAGGAAAGAGTTATGCCGTCATCTTGCAGAACTTTGCCTTCTGCATATTTCATCTGAACACCCTTGTTGATGAGTACAGCCTCTCCAAGCACAAGCTGGGAATAACATATGTGGTCCAGCACAGGCTTTCAGCCAAAGAGAGATGTAATGGCATCTGGGGCTAGGAGGAATGTCTGCCAGCCTGTGTTTCAAGAAGTGCCATGACAAATGTGTAGACACATAATAAATTGCTGGGAAATAGCCTTATTTTCAAGCCCAACTCAAGCTATTAGTATCCTCAATTTTTATTAACAAAATTACTCATTCCTTCTGCCTCAGTGCTTAAGGGATTGAGTCTGCAGTAGTCCATGCTGTGCTTTGCTAGGTGTCTTCCTGGGCTTCTACTTTTCCCCACTTGAAAACAGTAGAAACATTAACTTGATATATATTTAATACGCTATATTTTTTTTACTGTGTTCCTCAGCAGTAGGAATTTATATTGAATGTATTACGACAAAGAGCCATGAAAATATTCCTGATTTGTTTGAGGTGTTAGTAAGGAAATGGACTGGCATGGCCTAGAGCACCTTAAGCTCCCAACCCTGGCTTCTAGAATGCTCAAAGACTTGAAATGATGAAATTGTAATTGAGAACAGCAGAAGATGCTTAAAATAACATGGAAAGCAGTTATCTGAAAATATGAGTTGTTTTCTTTCACATAAGTCTCAAGATGAGGATATTCCTGATGCCAGTAATAAAAATATTGACTTTTTATGGTGGTTTGACAAACAGTACAAGTCGGAAATGGCAGTGACTGCTTTCGCTGTAGGTACAGCTGCAAAATATTTTGCCCCTACTTTTCTCGTTCATAGTGTTCTGAAACGTTCTCCAGATGAGCAGGAATTTCCAGTGCTTGCTTTTGCACCTTCAGGAGAGCAGACTTTTGTTTTGATTGTTTTAGGTGTGAGAAAAGTCTCGCTGGTTAGTTCTCATTTATATTGGCAGGAATAAAGTGAAACTTACAGCTTCACTAGGGAAGACTTCTTGCTACAATCAAACAGAAAAGTGTAGCAAAATATGGTTTATTTAGACCTAAACTTGTCATGTGCATATTTCCCACCAGGAACAAACGCCTCTGCTTAGTGTTGGTGAGAAAGTTAAATCAGAAAATTAAACAAACAACAAAACAAAACAAACAGACAAAAAAACCCAGTTAAGACCTTGATGCTTACTCCCTACTAATTAGCACTGCTCTGGCTTTTTTGATTTTGTTTTAGAAATTGTTTTAGCATGCCTTAATGAATGCAATTCCCAAGTATCTTTACAGATTTTCTCTGCTTATCTAAGCAAAAGCCGAATAATGACAGAACCTAGGGGGTGGGGAGGAATGTAACGCCACTCTCCTCCTTAAAAGAAACTCAGTCTTCACACACACAGGAGAAAAATCACATGCAGCAGAAGCCAAAAAATAGACATACTTCCCTTTAGGTTTAGAGTTATCTTCAAGAAAACTATATTCTAAAATTTAGTTCTGGAGGCCAAAATATGTTATTTATTGAAAATATCCATAAGAAAAATGCTTTTCTGTAGACTAGTTTTATGTCTACCCACCTATTCTACCTAAAGGGCAAATTTGGAGAAGGGAACAAGTCCTTGCATACCAAGATGAGAACTTAATCATCTAGTGGGGTTATGCATGTGATAGCCATTTATTTTCTTTCCCACTTTTTTTATAAAAAGGAAAATATGATAAACCCAAAGTTTCTTACTGAGCAGCAGGCCGAATGAAACCTCATTTCTTCTGAATTTGTTCTCAATATTTCATGCTGCAGTAGCTTGTTTCTTTGCACGTGTCCCTGTGCTCCACAGAGCATCTTTTGTCCCTCATGAGTCCCCACAGTGCCTAAAGTTGTTTCTAAGGTCTCCTACTAGTAATCTTTGCCTATCTGCATGTGTCACAAACAACTCCACATCTTGGCATCTGCAAAGGCACATCTGCTCACTGGCCAGAGTAGAAACCGGGACTTCCTCTCTGTGCTTCTGCCGGGGCATTAATAAGATCTCTGCTCTTCACCCAGCCCTGATTTTAATAAAACTTTCAGGATGGATATACTTGAGAGCTTCACCTTGGACTGAAAACAGCAACTAAAAGCAGTTTTGCAAGCTGGGTCTCACTTACTGGCTGCAGTGCCTCCCATTTGAATTTTTTTGTGCTCAGCTCTTATCTGATTAGTTTGGGAATACCTGCTGTACTACAGTCAGAGCTCTGATTACAGTAAATGTAGCCTTGTAGAAAGCAGCCAAAAACACTCCTTTGCTCATCACTGTATCAGTTCCAAAAGCAGCATTCACAACAGCAGATTGCATGTGAAGCAGGCTACAGTCCCTAGAGTTGAATTAAATATCACTCCAAGCAAATATCTCCTTTTATACAAGTTTTTGTTTAAAAAATGTGGCTGAATGTTTATGTTCATGTAGTATGATAGAATCACAGAATCATAGAATCACCAGGTTGGAAGAGACCCATCGGATCATTGAGTCCAACCATTCCTATCAAACACTAAACCATGTCCCTCAGGACCTCGTCTACTCATGCCTTAAACACCTCCAGGGAAGGCGAATCAATAATTGTACTTACAAAGCACATAACAGATACTGTACCACCTAGAACATTTCTTCCTGTATTTTTCCAACTCTTGGAGTTACACATATGGAGACACAACATTGAAGAGTTCAAGTCCAATTATCAGAGCTATCAGAGGCAGAGTAGGAGTATAGTAACTTTTTTTTAATAGTATTTATTATTTTACACATGATAATAATAGTAGTAGTAACAGTGTATAGCATATCATTTGATGGTATTATTGTTAAGTAGTAAGTAATTCAACTATGCTTGTTCTGGGGTCTGCAGCATCAGTTAATAAAGACACATATGGGGATATACTGCATTAGCATTGGAAATATGTTCTACATACACATGGCCAGAGTTGTGGTTCCTGTAAAATCACCAATGGTTGCAGAAAAAAACCAGTCCTGTAAACTAAATAATAGATTAAGTAAATAACAGCCATATGTAAACAAGAAAAAATACATTTAGCTGAGTTTTGAGAAGAGCTGCAGTCGAGGGAGTAAGAAGGCAGGAGAGACTTTCTGAGTCAGAAAGTACATTCAACCTACAGGGGCTTTCTAAAACATGAAAGGTTCCCAAAGCAGCAAGAAAATGTAGAGGAAGACAGATTTCAAAACACAGGCTGAAGGAAGGCTCTGGAGAAGATATCAGACAGCACCAGGGTTAGTAACGCAGGTAAACCGTTTTCCCAACAGGCTGTTGAAATCACTCAGATGTGATAGAGACAGGTCATCCTGCTGGATATCAAATACTTAGGAGTATAAATGAGCAAGGAGTTTATTAAATAAAAAAAGAAAGGAACCTGTATTATGCAATCAGAAATAATTATGGGAAATTTTAGTCTTTTGAACATACTCCTGCATTGCCATTAAACAAGGCTTTAACAATAACTTAGAAATTCATGCCTATTAACTGTAGCGTTTTGGTCTGGAAACTCAGCTATAATTATTATACAAAAACTCTTTCTCTGGGTCTCTTACAGTTCTCAGATCTAAATGGATGAAAGCTACCACAAGACCAAAGTTTCTTACAGAAATTTTACATGTCCTTGTTTTATTAACCCTTCTTGACAAAAATAAAATAAAATGGAAACAGAATTCATATCGCTCTGCACATAAAAGGAATCAGAAGAGACCAGGCTGGTCCTTAAATTAACATGTAAGATGGTGTATATTATTGCTCCATCTCAGCTGATTTACCTGCTCCTACTTACAAGTGTTTTTCTAAAAGCCATAAACCTTTCAGATACAAGTATTTTCTTCCTTCCAGACTTGTGACATACCCCTGATATATATTCCCAAAATAAACAAGTACTGAAAACAGCTTTTTACATCACTTAAAATAAAACCTCAGATTTAGCAATTACTTCTCATGTAATAATTTTTCTCTTGGAAATATAATCTTCTTGAACAGATATATTTAAGGGATCAGGATAGTCCTGGTCAAATAGGTTTGATAAATAACAAGCTAAACACTTATGGGCCAAAACTCTATTAAATATGTCGCAATAGGCGTAGCACAATGGTGTGATATAGTTGAGCTGTGACTGAACACCATATTCATGGGCAGTCTGTGGATCATGGCCTTCAAAGTTTTCTCTGTATGTAAGTTTAACAGCTTTTTTCTGCATTTTTTTTTTAAAACATACATTGTTCAGAAGAACAGGGAGATTTATAACATGCTTATCACAGAGAGTCCTAGGGGAGTTGTTTGGTTGGTTCTTTTCCCCTTCCCTACAAAAAAATCATTCTTTCTGTAACTGTTAAGCAGCTGTGGTGATTTGAAAGTGTTATCCAGTTCCTATTAAAGAATTAATGTGGCAATATATTATAGACTTAAAAACAAACCAACTGCTGCCACTTTCTAACATGTTTCTTGAGCCTTTTGACATCTCTAAATTTGCTGGAATAAACTTAAATTTTTCAAATTATAGGACTGTGAGACTCAAGAATGCTTTGCACAGCAAGAGCGGTGGAAGGTTGCAGCTTTCTAACTAAGTGGGACCCTGAAATCTGGCACCAGCTTTCAAAGCCACACACGTTCAGCACCACCTTTGATCTTGTCATTGAGAATATGAATAGAACCATAGCACACCCTCAAACCAATAGGAACTAGTGAGGCTTATTTACTGATATTGGTGCACCAAATATGACTATTTCCATAGTGCTAGTAGCATCAGACACACCATGGCTCAGTCAGCAGCAGCAATTCCCTAACTCTGCTTTGATGCTAGAAGTTTTGACACTGAGTCTGTGAAGAGCAAAACACAGCTCTGAGGATTCCTTTCTGTCTACAGGGTTTTAGCCATACAGCTATAATATATAGGCATCACTTGGTGCAAATGGCAATCTGTAGCTCAGAAATTTGCCTATAGTTATCTTGGGAGTCACTGGTACAGTGGTGCACTTTACTCCTACTTGACTGTGGTGATGCATGCATAAGAATTCTAAGTGCTTTTATGGTCCTGTTTATCCAAAGAGAGAAATCAGACAAGCTATATCCAGCACCTATTTTACTTCATCAACTCTTGTAGGAGTCATGGGTGCTTAGCTGAGACGCAGACCATGGCATTGTCAATAGTTTCATTGAGGGGCTGCGCAGATATCTCAAGTCACCTAATTATATCCCTAGCTGGGTGTCTCAAAAAATAGTGCCAGAGGGAAAATGACATTAGCAAATTGTAAAGCAAGGCAGTGCACTTGTGAAGTATCATGGGACCAATTGTGAACACGCAACTTCAGGGCTTGTAACTTATGAGGCAACCAGATTCTTCAAATGTTTTGTCTCCTTGAAGAAAAAGCCACATCTGTGATTAAACCAAAAAATGCTTTAAACACCCAGCTGTTTTATGGTCCTCACTGAAGTTCGCCCAGCTACCATACATTCCAAAGCACAGGAACAGGCACACATTTACTAAGATATATTTACACTAATCTGACCCCAAATCACTGCTACTCATCCAGGATCAAATTCCATCCCAACATAAGCAGCCAAAGTGAGTTAAACTTGTAACATTAAAGTACCGCCAGAGTCCTATTTTGAGAACTCAAGTATGATTTAAGAATCATTCTACTTTCCACAGCAAGCACAGGTCTACTTGAGACTGATTCTGCAAGAGCTATGTGGCTTACTATACTCTGCCTCTTATGAATGACATTTCACAGATATGCTGCAAACACAGATGGATGAGCACTTTCTCAAGTTGCATGGACCAATTTTCAACAGCTACTTGTCAAGAAGGGACAGGTGGTTTAAAGCATTTAAGCATTGCAAGGCCTAAACAAGTAATGAGCTAATCACATTACTCATTCAGAGAGCTATCTCTCTGACAGCGCTTTCCTCCAAAAGAAACAAAGCATAAATTCCTAGATGACCTTGGACATGGAGTGCTGCACGGGGAATCACAACCTAGCACTGAACATTTTAACCACTGAAATAACTTGCTGAAGGTGCATCACTGCAACTTCCACACCAAACTAGAGTTCCTGCCTTTTCTGCATTCCTCTGGGGGAATTGCTGCAGCTAGGAGGCTGTACAGAAGGGGCAGATAAGATGTACCACTGAGAGACCTAAACATATCTTACTCTGCCATGGAGGTATAGCCTGAGGATCACAAAGAAAGACTGCCAACTCCTTCAACAGACTTGCAATACTAAACAGAAGGGGTATTTACAGCCTTTAAAAACGTAGACTTCATTGCCTGAAACCCTACACCAAGATTACTTGCCATCTGCCTAATTAAATTGACCATTTGTCCCTATTAGAGACAGTTGTGCTGCCTAAAGCAATTAAGGTGGCATAGGAGGGGAATGACATTTTTGGTTTGGAAAGAGAGTGTTTGCAGTACTGACAGCATTGAAACATTCATCACTATGAAGATGTGACATTCTTAAGGCTGTAACAAAAAAAGGCATTCACCAAACATGAGCCCTTTCAGAAGTACAAATTCAAGAAATGTGTTTCCTTAAAGATATCCTTCATTCCTGTTGAGATTTGCACCAAATAAAAGAATTGTGTCTCTGGCAATGCAAAGCATTCATAGTCACTGACCACGGTTTTACAGCATACGCATTTGCCTTTTGATATAGGACATCTGTGAGCTAGCAAGAGTAATAAATCTGAATGTTAGCACAGATGATTTTCTGAGATTTAGGTCAAATGCTATCAAATTTAACTTATCCGCTCATTAAGATAAAACAAGACTTTTTGTCGTTAGCTTTCTGATTAGTTGCCTAGTTCCAGAACCTCAGATACAGTAAATAGGTTTCAGTTTTTTCCCTGTAGGATAGTGTGAATGCTTAATGCCCCCCAGTTATTGTTGTAAATCATCCACAGGGAAATCACTACTTGAGCTTTTGCTAGAACAGGGGAATGTGATGATTTCAGCATGTTTCCGAGAGGCATTCTGAAAATAACTAACTGTTCTGTAATTTTATCACAGTATAAGACCAGAGCTTAGTGGTTAGGTTCCCTGAATTGCCACAATGCTGGTTTTGATCTTGTCAGACTTCAGGCTATGCAGTGACAGGCTTTTAAGTTAGATACTTTGCCCTAGCAGTATTTGCGTTTCATAGGTCATCTTCATGTTCTCCATGAACAAACATGAAAAATGGGCTGAAGCCTTGCAGAGCTTTTTGCCACAGGAAACTCTTCCCTTTTGTTGGGTGTGGAGCACAGTGTCCACAGGCACGGCCCTTTGTGGATTTAAGCCATGGGAAAGAAAGGGTTGTGCTATATGGGAAGCAGTAAAATAGTTGCCGTTGTAGAGGCCTTGAGTGTGTTCCAGAATGGCTGAAAGCTCCAACAAATAAAATTTAGTGAAGCTGTATGTCACATCTTGGGTCGTGTGCTGGGGTAGCTGTAATGAAGATTAAAAAAAACCCAGCTTTTTTAATACATTTCACAAAATGTGTTCTTATTTTAGAGTCTACCTATCGTCACCAAGCTACCATTGATGATGAAGTGGTTTCCATGGAGATACTAGATACAGCTGGTCAGGTACGTGGGTACATGTACTATTATCCAGTACCTTGGCTGAGATAGACAGCAGAGAAGGGGAGTGCGGTGGTGGCAGCAGTGTGGTGGGTGTTAAATGTGATTTGCTTCAGGGAACAGAGATTTGCTTCAGAGCAGGGTTCCCACTCCACTACCATCAGCTTGCTGCTGGACTCGTACCCTTCTGCAAGGGACTCTGCTTAGAGTTTTCAAACAGTGGAAGAAAGAACAAAGTCAGGGTTTACTCTGAGATTAAATTTATTTTGTTGTCATTCCTTGATTTGGGGCCAACCCAATAACACATTATTACTGTGCAGAAAGTCACAGTATATTTCTAAAGCCAAGTGATGAGGCCTGACATCCTCAGTCAATGATTTCCACCAAAGCGAAGAGCAGTTTTGACATAGCCAGGTCCTCCTTTTTTATAAAACATGGCAGATGCTCATGCTGCACAAGTCCTATGCAGTTTGTGTGCTCGGTATTATTCGACTAAGACCTTATTTCAATTGCCTGTTTCCAGCCTATGCACAGGCAGGCCATGACATCTTGGTACAGTAGGTCTCTCTTTTACATCATAAAAAAGGTGACATGCGTAAAGAACAAAGCAAAGCAGAAGTACATGGCTTTGCAGGCTTTGGAGGACCAACATCTATGTGAAGGCCTAGTGTTTTCCTCATAAATCAAATTCCTAAGACTAGTGTATGTCTTTTTATAACAGGAGGACGCTATTCAGAAAGAAGGACACGTGCGATGGGGTGAAGGCTTCGTGCTGGTTTATGACATCACAGACAGAGGCAGCTTTGAGGAAGTGCTGCCACTTAAGAACTTGCTGGATGAAGTTAAAAAACCAAAAAATGTCACCCTCATCCTGGTGGGGAACAAAGCAGACTTGGATCACTCCAGGCAGGTCAGCACAGAGGAAGGTGAAAAGCTGGCCACAGAACTAGCATGTGCTTTTTATGAGTGCTCTGCTTGCACAGGAGAGGGCAACATTATGGAGGCCTTCTATGAGCTCTGTCGTGAGGTACGGCGTCGAAAGATGGTTCAGGGCAAGACTCGGAGACGAAGCTCCACCACCCATGTGAAGCAGGCAATTAATAAGATGCTTACCAAAATCAGCAGCTAAAAAGAGCTGTACTAAGCCAGAGAAGCATTTTATAGCATATTAGCTTGGAGTAGAGATGAGGCTGGCAGAGCACATTTAATTGGAAATGGTCAATCCTTTGTAATTAAAAAATAGAAAAGAGAAACCACACTACTTTTTCGACTAACGTGGGGTCAGACTTTTTTTCCTATTTTGAGATGTATTTAGCCATACTACTTCTGGCTAATGTGTTAAAAAAAAAAGGTGGGGGGGAAAGAAAAGCAAACTCCAAAGGACTAGATGTCTTCTCCTACAAGGCTGGCTCCAGTACCCTGCAAGTCAGTAGTGCCTAAACATCATTTCCAGCCAGCCAGCTGCTCAGTAGCCACTGGAGAGTAAGATTCTGTCCTCAGTCCATCAACAACCATCACAACCGCTGTTCTCAAGGATTGAATACGTGTGGAGGCTGCTGCGTTTTACCAGAAAGTTCATCTGACACCTTTCACCAGCTCTAAATTGATGCATCATGTGCTTTTACTCCAGACTGTCCTTCCTTGTTACTTTTCCCAAATGTATGAGTGCTGATGTTCTTCACAAAGTATGCAAAAAATATAGGAAAGGTCTTTTTCATGGGGCCTTTAGCCAGCAAGACACACATTTCAACAGAGCTGAAGTTCGGCTGCTTTTCCAGATCCCCTGAAACTGCAGAATTCATCATGAAATAATCAGCTAGTCCAGTGGCATTTCAGCATTTCCCCCTTGAAGTACAGTACTGTACCTGGGGAAATGGGATTGTATGTGTTGGGAAATCAAACAAAACGAATAACCATATTACTATTGATTTAGTTATGGGTAGGTTTTAGCTTTTGTTTATATTTTTGTTTTGGTCTTCTTTCAATTCAAGTCATTTCTCTTACTCAGTTTTCTACTGAAGAAGAACTAAACCCATGCTAAGGCAAGTACTTAAAGTCTAAGCTCAAATGCGAATCAGATGTGAATGGCCTCTACCATATCAAAAGGCCATAATTTCCAGCTGTTAAAACTTCCAGATATTACTTGAAGCGCTCTGTGGTTTCAACAAGCACAGGGGTTTTGTGCCTCTATCTGACACATTCAATTGAAAGCGCATTTTTGACAGATTTTTGTGCCTGGGATAAAAGGTAACCAGTTTTTAGTCCTCCCTTCTCCTCCCTCATGCATCTCATTTAAGCCAGCTGTCAAGTTTTGCCTTGTTGCTTGGTATGTTAACTGTATGCTGGGAGATGCAGGAGCCAAGACTGAAAGACTTTCATTCAGATTGTGCACATCTCCCACCTGTTGTGTTGCATCCCTTTAGGCAGTGTGGTGTGCAGCTCAAAATGGCATCATCAGAACCACAGCCAAAGGCAGGGATGACAGATAGGAATATTGGCAGCATTCTTCTTTGAGGAAAAGCCCTCCTGTAGCAACTACTTACAACTTTATTCTCCTCTGCTTTGTACTGCATATTTGCCTCTGTGAGGAAGTAACACCAAAAGGCTATCAAATGCGAATTACCACAGCTGTAGGAGGATGAGGATATTTTATTTTGTTGGATTGCGCTTTGTGCAGCTGTAGGTAGCCATATAAGAGGTGGAACTGGCTGGAGAATCTAGCCTATATATTCCTGTGAACAGAGAAGAATCCCAGTTAGGACTTTTCAAAAGGATTTACTTAAAGGTACTTTGCCAAAGTAATTTTTTTTTAAACATTCTTCTATCCATATCTCTTATCCAATCAGCATCAAAGAACATCACATTCAGTTGTATTTTATTTATACTATTATTTATTTTCTTTGTTTCCCCCATTGTAGACAGTTTCATGCCACTCTTCTGAAATCAGTATCTGTATTTTGATCCTCATATTCAAGGACGTTGCTGTACATCAGCTACACACTGTAATGGAAACTTCACCATGTCCTTCTGGGCAGAATGTTCTTGCAATAGGTGATGTCTCTATCTCCATGACACACCTGTTCCTAAACTATTGATCATATCTTCAACTTTTGATTAAAAAGAAATTTTGCCATTTCCAGTCCTATTAGTAATGCAAAATCAATACAAGTGTAAGAGAAGGAGCTAGTGCCTGTTCACGCACCAGTAGTCATTAGCTGAAAGTCTGAACTTGCAAACATGTATTAGGAACTTGAGCGAGCATTTCGCAAAGTGCTATTTTCCACATCAGTGCTGTTGCATGAATCTGAAATAAACAAAATCCTTACCTGCAATCCCATGGCAACACAGCTGATGAGGAAGGTCATTATGTTGGTATTTTAAGCAGTTGATTTATCCCTCTCTAAGACAATTTCAACAGTTCTTTTCCCTGAAAAACCTTTCTTAGGTTTCAGAGTAAAGCTGCATTTAAAATACAAAAAGTTAATATATGAATTAGAAGAGAAAATAATTTAATAATAGTAATATTGGGAGAGTTGAAAGGAAGGAGAGGCTGTTATGGCCCTAACACTTTGCAAAAGAATCCCAGCAAGCTGTATCTTCTTTTATAATGTCTGTATGGAGAAGTCATAAAATTCTGGTTACAGAAAATGTTCCACTGTGCAAACATGACTTGTTACGTAAAAAAACTCTAATAAAAATAGTAGCATTCCTTTGCAAAGACTGAATTTGGAAACTGCTGAACATGATAAACACTCGGTCGAAAAGGAGGCTGCTCTTCTGTGACCTTTCCTCCCACACAAACACAAATTTCTTTACTTAATTGCTCATTAATTTTTTTTTTCCTCTGTGTAATGGGCTGCTTGTCAAGCCAGTTATAATATAGTATGTTATAATCTGTTGATACATGTTATGTAGTATTAAATGCAATCTGGTATACTGTTGCTCACAATGTTGCAACATATTATTGGCTATGCTATAAATGTGTCATATTTCTACAATGTGTAAATTGAGCCAAAAAAAGTACCCAAGCATTGAAAAGGCAAAATGCAACACGAGCCCACATTTGGTAGCCTTTCTGCAGCAGACATCAACAGTTTACATTCTGTTCCAGCTGCTGCTATTTAAATGTGCGTATATGACACTAACATTAAAGTCCTCTCCTCAGCCTATTATCATTTCTCAGGAGAGAGGATGGGAAGGATGATAAACAAAAAGGGGGAGGAAAGGTGAAATGGATACTTGTTACCTACAACAAGTTGATTGTCATTTATGAAGTTTTTAAATATTTATCTTCAATTGATGAAGAGTTAGTCATGCCCATGCTGCAAGACCTGGATCAGGAACCAAGACTTCCCTAGAACTTCAAGAATCTTTGTATCTGGGGGTTCGGTGCAACCATGGATGGAAGTGAGGACCAGCCACTGCGTTTGCACCTGGATCCAGACAGTTGTCCCCAAACCTGGGGACAGTTGCATCTGGCAGTTTGCTACAAGGCTAGTTGATTTTTATATATATAATGATCTGTATGCATTTTTACATTAAAAATATTAAAGCTTGTGCTTGCAGATAATATATAAGAAAAAAATAAAAAGAAAAATTACAAAACAGTGCTCTCTGTGCTGAACTCTTATGCAGTGATCTTTGATGAGTTATCTCCGAAGTGTTGTCTTCCAGTTTGTAAGGGCCTAGTTCAAGAAGTCCTGATTCAGATTTTATTTAGTCTTTATCTAAGGAAAACAAGCAAGGAATTTTGCCTGAATAAGGACTTCAGGCAATACCAATAACCTCATTGAAACTCACCACTTAGACTCTCATGCCAAATAAATGACATGGATCTTGATCCCAAGCTTCTCAGCTAATATTCTGGGCTAAGAGGTCTAGGAGATTTATGGACAGAGTCAACTTTTCACCCGCTATCATCTATGCCCATTTTCCAAGGTTGATGGCACTGTTGTTCTGAAGAATAGATACATTACATGTTTGTGGGGTGGATTATATCAATGGTACAGAATCTCACATACTGTAAGTATTCAGCTGTAGCAGAGGAAGCTTCATGGCAGAATAGGGGAAGCAGCTGTAACCTATTCTCTTGTTTTCCTCCAAACCTGGGTCAACCAAGTAACCCAAAGCATGATCGTAAACAGGCAAATGGTAATGAGGGTATAAGAATGCCACCTCTGGTGTAGCGCTACATGAAATCTGGGTGCAGGTTCTCTGCTGTGAGGTGAAGCCTCCCAAAATTAGGTAAAGCATGCTTCCAGTCACTGCCTCTTTCATTGCAAAGCAGCCATGAGTTACATCAAGCTGCACTACAATTTAATCTAGTCAGAGTAACATTTCCTGCAAAAGAAGTAGCTGCAGTCATAAAGGCTGTGCATAAACAGTGCTTGGGATTCCTTTTATCTTTCTTTTCAATGACTCAATCTATTTTGCATATCTTGAGGAGAAAAGAAAAAATATAGAGGCTTTAATTAAAAAAAACCTCCATGGCATTTTGCTGTATCTGCCTTGATGTTGCTTGAAAATCTAAACATATAATGAAAAAAGTATCACCTTAGAAACTCTGATGTTATGCACTTTATTTCTATTACAGATGTCAGGCACTAATTACTGCAGGGTTATGAAAATACAGAGCAGTAGCTTGTCATCCTGTGCTTTGCAAGGTTATTAGGAGGTGATAATGATGACTTGTGCAAGGCCAGTTCAGCCTGGTTTCTGTTAACACATTTCCATGGGGGAAAGCTCTTGCTGCAGCTCACAGGAGAGAGAGACAGGCTAAGTTCCTTGGGCAGGACTCCACTGACTCCGACAGCGTTATGCACAGGACAGGCCAAGCTTCTGGTTCAAAGCTTTGGAAGCCAACGTGTGGAGAAAACACTCCAATAATTAACCTCATCCACTTGAAGAATTTCTTCTCCATTTTTGGTCTGAAGTGGACTGGGAGGAAACTGGGAGGTAAGTTTACACCCCTGACTGTCATCTAATTGTGGAATATGATGGGAATTTGGTCTTCTGTCTTTTTTCCTGTGTTCTTTCACCTTCACTAAATTCCCCCAAAGCAGCATTTTTCTTTTCCTTCTGCATTTTTAAATAAAAGTGGTTTGGGTTTTAATTTTTTTTTAAATGGCAGGTGTCAATATACTCTGATATCCAAGCATGTTGTATGGGCAAAGAGGCTGTATCACTTCTGAGATTTCCCTATCCCAGGAATGAGGTATTTACAAATAACTTTGGGTGTAAATTCTTAAAGCTGAACACAACTGCTCTGAAGATTTGGAAATAATTTTTTATTATAAGAGATCATCTAATAATTAAATGCATAACCCTTTGTCAGGTAGCGTAGTCCTAAACCAGACTGAAACATTCTGTATCACTAGGAACAACTGTCTCCTACCATGAAATACTGGCATGTAGAATAATAAAAAATGAAAACCATTTCACAGAATCACAGAATCACCAGGTTGGAAGAGACCCATCGGATCATCAAGTCCAACCATTCCCATCAAACACTAACTATTTATAGACATACCTCACATTATACTTTGCAGACCAAGACATGTTAATTTATGTAGTATCAGAAATTTACAGAACCTCATTTCAAAGCCTAGTAATTTCTAGTTATTAAGAATACATCCATAGAGTAAAAAATATTGTTTATTATCAAAACACATTGTGAGTACACATGGTTTGACTCCATCCTGCTTCTAGCCTAGTTAAAGCTGTCATTGCTACGAGGGATACCAAGGAGACAGAGCAGGAAATTCTGACAGGAAAAAATTCAAATAAAAGAAACAATAAATAACCTCAAAGTGGCAAAACCTAAATAAAGGTATAATTCTTATTTTCCAGAAAAGCAGTTGTGATATTTAATTAATTAACAGTGGTACATATATGATCTGACCAAAATAAATAATCAGAGAAAGATTAATACTTTGAGGTTTTGACTTGGATTCGTTTCTTTTTGCAAATCTAACTGAAAAGAAATAAAATTATTGTTGGAATTTGTAATAGATGCAAGTTTTCTGATACTCAGCTTTTAATAAAGTTTCTGTATTGCTCAGTGTTCCAGGGCTAGTTTTTAAGTTATGGAAAATGTGTCTTGACAATTTTATTCAGCTATAATATGTATGATTAATTTCCAACAGTATTAGCGGCAAATAGTGGAATGCCAGTGACAAATCCTGGAGCAAAAAGCTCCAGGATTCTGTGCAATCCTCCACAGATCAATGCTACTGAAAGTACTTCCCCAAAAACTTTCAAGTGAGTATGAGATCTCAGTATTGTCACATCCCAAAGCTTGCTTTCTGATGGCAGTAAGAGGATCATGCTGCGGAAAGGGTTCATTGCTACACCGAGATGGTCTCTCCCAGAGACTCAGATGTGGTATGGCTGTATCAACATCTGCAAGTAGACTTCATTTTATTCTCTGGGGTTTGAGCTGCTCATCACTCTTGATGAGCCAAATATGAACTCTGAGAAAAATCATTTATCTACCTAGAAAGCTTTCGCAGTAGCCATTTGTCAACTCCAATGAGCAGCAGCAGAGGAATGAGCAAAATCTTGTAAGAACCAGATGAAGCATCAAAGTCATCTCCTCCAGTGTCTTCTTTTCAGTAAAGGAGGGAACTGGGATTGTGAAAGGCCAGATAGAGAACATATCTTGTGAGTCACTGATTTCTGCTTTCAAAAATCCAGAAAAACTCATTCAAAACTTTCAGTTCTATTCAGCTTCTCCTTAAAAAAAAAAAAAAAAAGCTAGTTAAAAAATGTCCAAGTAAGTTTCTCTGTGCAGAGCTTTCTGTAGGTCTGTAGTTCCACACAAAAGCCTTTGCTGGAGCAATGAATACTGATACTTGGTATTCAGAACTTGCATGTCTTAAATGCAGATATAATCACAACCACATTCATGTAAAACTTGAAACTAAATTCAGTGCAAAACTGGGATAAAAGTTTAATCTAATCCAAGCTTTTTAATTTTTTTAACTTTGAAACCAGGGCATACTTCCCTTCTTTAGAATAGAATTCAATGCCAAAGCAGTAAATGTTATCAATAATATTGCGTTTATAGAAGAGAAGACTTCGAGGAGACCTTATAGTCACCTTCCAGTACCTGAAGGGGGGCTAAAAGAAAGCCAGGGAGGGACTTCTTACAAAAGCTTGTAGAGATAGGACTAGGAGTAATGGCTATAAATTGGTGAGGAGCAGATTTAGACTAGGCATAAGGAGGAATTTCTACATGAGGAGGGTGTTAAGGCACTGGCACAGGTTGCCCAGGGAAGCTGTGGCTGCCCCATCCCTGGAGGTGTTCAAGGCCAAGTTGGATGGGGCTTTGAGCAGCCTTATCTAGTGAGAGGTGTCCCTGCCCATGACAGGGGATTGGAACTAGATGATCTTTAAAGTCCCTTCCAACCCAAACTATTCAGTGATTCTATGTTTATCCAAAAATGTATTTAACACAAATCCATAAACAAGAGATTATAGCTGTGTGAACTGTAAGCAATGTAAGAATGATAGAAAAGTTCCATGAATATTAATTTTTTTAGTAGACCTATGAGTTGCCTTTTGCTTCTTTTCCCCTCCTTTCAGTATTTGCAATATGCACAATAAAGGTGAAAAGCCTGCAACCTCCTTTAGGGACTTTCTCTAAAGGACAGTATTTCTCTAGTGTGGAGTTAAAACATTCAACTCAGTAAGAAGCATATCAGAAATAACATCAGAAATGACAAAAAGTTATTTTAGAGAGGGAGAAAGATAAGGGAGAGATCTTCATACATCCTAGAAAAGGAGCTAATTAAAGCTTTCTGAAGGAATTCGACATTTATACATAATGATGTCCTGATTTCTGAGGTTTAATCTCAAATTCATCTGAAATGCAGGAAGGAAAGAAGACTTGTATGAGATTGTATGTTTTAGAAGCAGGCCATCAGGTTGTCACTTCTGGGATAGGTTTGTCATCATTCTGAAGGAAAAAGTCAGTTACCAGCCTGATTTCAGAGGATTTTCCCAAAAAAAACTATCACCACTCCAATTTTCTCTAACAGATGTAGGTAGAAAAAAGAACTGAAAGATCACATTGTTTACCTTCATATCCCTTGAGCATTTCTTGGGACTTAAGAGATGGCTGCAGACCAAAAATCAGGAGGTACTGAACATATGCATGAGATGATAGGTGGGATGTTCTGCCACACTATACCCATGTGTGGGCCCAAAGTTCTCACGGCCAAATTCTGGGCTGTTTTAATGTCTTTGTCATCTTCAAGGAAAAACATGAGAATTTTTAATGGAAAAAGTTCGTGATTTTGAGGTGGTTTTGTTTTGGGTTTGTTTTTTTTTTAAATTGAAACATTTAGAAAACCTTTATGAAAAACAATCCCCACTACTCTTTAATTTAGTTATTGCTGTGATGAGCTTAGTTAAGGCATTTAGATGGCTGCTTTAGACAGCTATTCCTTATAACTATGTTAAAAAGAAAATACCTCTGTGAAAGCCATTCCAACTTTTTTTTGTGAGTTCTTATACTATTTGCTATATTCCGCGGTTCTCTTGTGTTAGCATCTTATCAGTAGGTCTCTTATTCTCAGATATTCTTGTGGACTCCCATAAAACTTTATTAAAACAAATTGCTTCATTAAGATAGTTGTGCACAGCTTTCAATGATCTCACAGATCATATGAGTCCACTGCAGTCAGTAATGACTGGGGCTAGTCAATTTCTTATATTCAAGGATGAGAAAAGGCAATAATAATTATCATGTTAGGGAAAAAAAATTAAATATTTTAAAATTAATTTTTATTTTAAGAGAATGAGGATTCAGATACTTGTTGTTTGGTTTTTGTTTCTTAATGTACAGAAATGACTCCTTTAAAGTAGAATAAGCTGTGGAGAATTGTTGAAAGAGATTCAACTTAACTTGTAGGAAGGCTAAATGAAATACAGAGATTAGAACCAACATAAAGCACTGAGAGCTCATAGAATTCTTACAATGACTATGAGGGGAAAAGCTATATGTAGTTCAGTACCCACATTCCCAAAGTAGTCTGTAATTCAGATGGAGAAGTGCCATGCATTTTGGGTACCACAAATTGTTCAATATGCCTGTCTAGTCCAGGTCTCAAGTTAGAAAATAATGTCTGTATTTTCCAGAGCTCATATACATCCATTCACACATGTGAATGTCTGTTTCCCATTTAGATGGCAGAGAGACCCTTAAGGCTCTGTCCTACTCTGTGCTTACTGGGAGATCCAGTGGGGAAAGTTAGTTGCTGACCTCTTCATTACCCTCAGATGACTTGATGTT
>WAAB01019057.1:410354-436749 GCA_013389865.1 Piaya cayana
GTTTTGGGTTTGGTTTTTTTTTTAATTGAAACATTTAGAAAACTCTTATGAAAAAAAATCCCCACTACTCTTTAATTTAGTTATTGCTGTGATGAGCTTAGTTAAGGCATTTAGATGGCTGCTTTAGACAGCTATTCCTTATAACTATGTTAAAAAGAAAATACCTCTGTGAAAGCCATTCCAACTTTTTTTTGTGAGTTCTTATACTATTGGCTATATTCCGCGGTTCTCTTGTGTTAGCATCTTATCAGTAGGTCTCTTATTCTCAGATATTCTTGTGGACTCCCATAAAACTTTATTAAAACAAATTGCTTCATTAAGATAGTTGTGCACAGCTTTCAATGATCTCACAGATCATATGAGTCCACTGCAGTCAGTAATGACTGGGGCTAGTCAATTTCTTATATTCAAGGATGAGAAAAGGCAATAATAATTATCATGTTAGGGGAAAAAAATTAAATATTTTAAAATTAATTTTTATTTTAAGAGAATGAGGATTCAGATACTTGTTGTTTGGTTTTTGTTTCTTAATGTACAGAAATGACTCCTTTAAAGTAGAATAAGCTGTGGAGAATTGTTGAAAGAGATTCAACTTAACTTGTAGGAAGGCTAAATGAAATACAGAGATTAGAACCAACATAAAGCACTGAGAGCTCATAGAATTCTTACAATGACTATGAGGGGAAAAGCTATATGTAGTTCAGTACCCACATTCCCAAAGTAGTCTGTAATTCAGATGGAGAAGTGCCATGCATTTTGGGTACCACAAATTGTTCAATATGCCTGTCTAGTCCAGGTCTCAAGTTAGAAAATAATGTCTGTATTTTCCAGAGCTCATATACATCCATTCACACATGTGAATGTCTGTTTCCCATTTAGATGGCAGAGAGACCCTTAAGGCTCTGTCCTACTCTGTGCTTACTGGGAGATCCAGTGGGGAAAGTTAGTTGCTGACCTCTTCATTACCCTCAGATGACTTGATGTTACCTTGTGTTAACACAGCTGAGGCTGGGTACCTCATGTCACAAGACACGATGCTGAGAAAGGGTGGAACAGCACCCTGAGGCTCCTTGAGCCTCCAGAAAGAGCTTTCAGACAACTACTCGTTGTATCTCAAAAAGTCTAATGCAAATGCTTTCTGAGAAGCATCTCACCACCTCAGTGGGGTTTGCAAGCCTCAAATCTGCATCGTCACAGGGCTTTCATGTGGCTTGAAGAACAATGTTCTTGGCCACACTCTGCTGACCAGCAAATCCAGCTGCAGATGATGTCTCTTAATCTATTATCTGTGCTAGATTTACAGTCACAGCACGCTTTTCAATTTAGAGGCAGAAAGGCTGTGCACTTTTCACACATGGTTCTTCATGGATTTGATCCAGTTTCTTTTGCGACCCTGTCTGAACTTTGAACACAAAAAGCACAAAACTCATGGTGTTTATGGCATATTATTATTGTGGCTATGAAGTTCCAAGGAGGAGATAAACCTCTTCTAATTATATGAAGTGCATATGTACCAATGGCACAATTCAGTAGTAGTCAAGGAATGCATTTGGAAACTCCCAAAGACTGGTGGATATATCAGTAAGACTGTTGAGAGAAACCATTCTGAACTGATTATTCCTTCCAAATACAAAAATATACAGCAGATCAGGACTAGAATACATAGCAATTCACTGCTTAAAGACCTGCACAAAACCAAGTTCAGTTTTTGTACTGCCTCAGTCCTCCTCCTCTTGATCCTGAGCAAATTAATTAAGACCTTTTTCATAGTTTACTGAAGGCAGTAAAAAAACATTCCTGGTATGTTTCCAGAAATGTTGGGATCTGAATATTTACTGTTATACTTCTATTCCCTTAACTGGATGTGAGGGATAAGAGTTTGATGCCAAATCCCTTTTCATATTTCTATAGTATATCATGTTACATATCTGTACAACTCTTGGCATACTAGGAGTCCAAGCTGCACATCTTGGAAACAGTAGGCAGCAAGAGTGAAAAAGAACATCAGTCTTCTCATCTAAAAGCCACAGTGATTCTGTATCAGACCGGTCATGACCAAACCTATCTAATTGCCCAGCTGTCTTAAAAGAACTGTTGACTTTATTCAGTTAGTGGATAGGCAGCGATTTGTAATAATTGTCAGTACAGTTCTTGTAAGACCAGCTTCTTGTCAGTCCCATAATAAAAGCATTTTCTTGAGGTCTTGTGTCCTGTATAAAAAAAATACTTAAAGATGAACCTTTTATTGTCATAGATTTTAACGCTCATGCCTGCAATGAGAGAAATGAGGGAAATGAGAGAAATGAGGAAAAAATTTTTCACAGAAAGGGTCACTGGGCACTGGAACGGGCTACCCAGGGAGGTAGTTGATTCACTTTCCCTGGAGGGGTTTAAGGGACGGGTGGATGAGGCACTGAGGGACGTGTTCTTGTTTGATAGAAACGGTTGGACTCAATGATCTGGTGGGTCTCTTCCAACCTGGTTATTCTATGATTCTATAAATAAAGATAACATAAGCATGCATGGAATCACCTGATAAAACTAAAAAGGTGATTATTGAGACTATGTCAAGAATTCTCTTAAAGCTTATGTTAGACTGCTGTGTGCATATGGCAACGACTACCACTTACAGGATGCACTAACTTGTGGAGCAAGAAAAAGCTTCCACCAAAAACATTCCGCTCTTCTGGACAAAATAAATTGAAAGAGGTGAGGGTATTGTTCCTACCAGAATTATAAACCTACATCAAGATGCTTATTCAAAAAAAAAACCTACTATTTTTCTCTAATTTTATTTGTTAAATAATTTAATGAAAAGTGACAGTATTATATTTTGTTACTGGAGGAGTTTTTGACTGGTTTTGGATGCAGTGAGTCAGCAAAGGCATTCTGTTACAAATAAGCTCCTAGCTGTTCCTCCCTGTTCAGATATCTGAAAAAAGATCCACACTGTAGTCATGTCTAGTTTTGACTCTAAACCCTATAGTGGCATAATCTTTCTGCCTACTTCCATACTCAGTAAAGCATGAACTAAAAAATTGCACGCTCAGTCATTCCTTCAGACCAGTCACATCCTTAAAAAAAATTAATTTATAACCTTTCCAATAGAGATGACAACAACTCCTGCTGAGTTGCTTTTACTTAAAGTATGGGTAAAAGACTTTTGTCTTTTACCATGGTGGACCCATCTTGGGTCCACTGACCTGTGTTACACTCTTCTAATTAAACTAATAACACCACTGAATGCCTGTGTATTTTCTTTCTCTACCTTTCCGTGTAGGCATCTTCTCCCTTCCAATTCAGTCAAAAAAGCAACTTCTTGCCAAGTCAGCTACCATTCTTTCCAAGAGACTTACCAGAAAAGTTCAAAGATTGTCACTTAAATTAAGCTCTTTGGCACTGAAAGATTTACTTTCTCTTCAATATATCCCATCCAGTGCTGAGCAAATAGGTAATACCAGACAGGATTAGAGTGGTAATACTTGGAACACCTCAAATTTTGGCTTCTGTGCAGAAAAAAAACCCCTAAAATTAAATCTTCCTGTTTCTTGTTACCTCCCTTTTCACCTGGAGAATTTTCCTATGATAGAATCATAGAATCATAGAACCATAGAATCATAGAATCACCAGGTTGGAAGAGGCCCACCGGATCATCGAGTCCAACCATTGCTATCAAACACTGATGGCAGTGTACACAAATTTGTGACTCTGCATTCAAGACAGGTATTTCCTTATTCTCACTCACAATAAAGAAAACTTATGTTAGAAAGAACTGCAATAAAGAATAGGTCCATAATAAGCATCTTCTTAGCACTGTGTGTTGAGAGGAAGAGGATTGACCAGACAGAGAAAAAGTATGTTCCTACTTCTAATGTCAGCTGTTTCTGGTAAATAGGAAAGCCAATACCATATAAACTCTACTGTCTCCACTCACTAGGTTTGCTCCTTCTCCTCTGATGAGTGTTCCTTGCACACAGGAAGCTAGTTAACCATCGTGAAAAGAGCACCTTGTATAATCCATACTGCAATTTCATATTCAAACAAAATTCTTTCATATTTTGGAAAAAATATTTAACTGCTAATGGGAGGAAGGGGAGCCAAGTGAGTTTATATATATAGTATATTGAAACTAAGATTAGTAGCTTTCTCATTGAGATCACAGTTGCTCCAATGTTCATTTCCCGTCCTTGGTGGATATTTGCCCTAAGGAAAAACTCCCAGACATGATGCTGCACATGGACAACAGAAAACACACCCAAGAGCTACTATAATTTCTCTGTCTTAGTTGGCAGTGCTGGAAGTCATGTTGAATCAGATCCACAGGTTCATCAGTCTGAAAAATCATAACAGCAAAAATAGCAGCTCTCTTCCCCTCATCTTAAAGAATGACTAAAGTTTCTTTTTTCAGCTTACATACCTAAAATGATACAGTACATGAACTACTCCAGTGATCATTTACAGTGACAGTTTCTCAGCAGAAGGGAATGGATCTCTCTTCAAGTTCACCTAAATCCACTAAGTACTATTAAGAAATGTATCTAGGAATTGAAAGATCAATAGTCTACTTCAGTCTCTGCTACAAAATTTCTGTCTACCTTGGCATTAAGCTCTGATAGATCATTTGAAGAAAAACGATGGTAATGCTTATTGACCCCATCAAGATTCCCAAACCTTAATTTATTAGTGGAGTTAATTAGCTCGGTTCAAGTACACCCCAGTCACATCCTCTGAAATCTACAATTTGTTGGAAACATGTTTTCTACATTGTGATAAATCCAGGGAACGTGACCCTAGAAGGCTGAAACTGGACAGTTATCACACAATCCTTGCATAGGTGCAGATTATCACGATGAAGAGACCATAATAGGAGACATTATGGTCTGTTGCCATGCTTCTCAACCACAGGGCCTGATCCACAGGGGTGAAAGTAAATGGTAAATGTGTCTGTGTTGTAATTACCCTGGCAGCTCTTTTTGGTGCACAAGGCCTTGAAAATTTTACTGGATAATAAAAGAAAGATAAACAGACCCTCCTCTTACTCTTCAAGGTTAACTATTGCTTTTGTAACCCCTTGATTCCCTTGTGAAACTGTGTTATGGACATTACTTCCGCCATTGTCATGTATTTAATATACATGTGAAAATATAGTGAAGTGTTTATATTGCTAACAAAAAGTAACCAAACTTTGGGAAAAGAATAAGACAAAACCCAATACATTGTGAGGTACCAATTCTGGACACTCTCCAGGCAGGATTCCTGGAGTCTTTTCTTCTGTGACACTTACATAAAATTCATTCAGCTTTTGAACCTGTTTTTTATTTGTAAATGGAGCAAGTAACACATGTCCTTATTGGAGGTATATATGTGAAATGTGTTTGATCACAGGTTAGAGGTATAGATCAGAGCCACCCAGGAAAGATAAGAACCAGTTCAAAGAGAAATGGTGGATTGCAACTGAGAGAGAGACAAATATTTAGAATTTCAAACTTCACTCTAATCTATGATAAGTCATGTTTGCCAGACAATTATACTCCCATATATTCCCAGGCAATTTTACTTTTATAATATCATTAGAACAACAATTAAAAAGAAAGTTGACAATTCTGAACTTGAGATACTTACTCAAAAGGATCTTTATATACTTAAAATTTTCTTTCAGAACTTCTCTCAGGGAGACATTTACTATAGTTGCATCTTTTAAAATAGTAAAATATCATGGGCAATGCTTTGATGTATGATGAAATAGAATTTACAAGAATTCCTGTCACTTTTAATCTTTTGCAAAGGAAGCAGCTAACATAATGCTAACATAATCAATTTTCTCACTCTTATGAATTTCAAAACAACAAAGAACAGGCTCTCTGAGATCAGTATTCTCCTTCCTGTAACCCCAGTGAGGTCCAGAGTGCCAAACACATGGGATTTGGCCAGAAAAATATTATTGGTCAATGCATGCTTTGATGGGTTGATGCAAGTTTCAGCGTCCTACCAATGCAAGGATTAGATACGAAGGGTGCTCATGTCCATCTGGTAGAAATGTGGCTAAAGAAGCAGTCAACAATTTTCTGTTCCAGTGCCCCTTTGCTGTAATTTTATTATTGTGGGAGAAGGGTTCAAAACTGTGCAAAGTAGTTGGAATATAAACAAATTTTCAAATGTTACAGCTGGAATGTCAACCTCCTGTGAGCTAATCTGAAACATTAGTTCTGAACATCCCTCAAATTCAGATCCTTTTCAGGTCTAAATTCTGTAGCAAGATCTAGGTCGAGCAATACTGATATCTCAATTCGCATATCAGCAAACAAGTAAACTAAGCAGAGCTTGAAGTCCAGGTCAGAAAATTTCCATGCTCCTAACTTAACCAACCCCTTTCTCCACTAGCTATCTGAACAACCCTGAAGATTATTTTTCACTTCTGAAGACACACAAAATAGCTCAGAGAGATAAAACAATCATGATGGAGTGACTGGGGTCAACAGGTCAGTTCCCAATATTAAAAAAAGGTTTAGAAGGACAGCAGAAAAGGCAAGCCCCAAAGAAAATAATTGGTCAAGAAAAAGAACCTTTGCTGGATTGTGGGAACTACATAAAATGGTTTTCCCATTGGAACCTCAGTTGCAGTGGCATTGCTGGGTTCCCCAGAGAAATCCCTTACTGTCTTTGTGTCATGGAGCTGCCTTTTGGGAAACAGCTACTGGAAACAGAGGGGAGGATGAACCACAGGGAGGAAGAAGGTAGCTAAGCAGGCTACTTGCAGCTTTTGCAGAGGAAGGCAATGCAGTAGAGATCAGCAGACCATATATATTCAAATCTTGCTACGTCTTTATATCAGACTAGATTAAGGGAACAGGTTTCCTTGTACAGAGTATTAGTAAAAAGTGATAATGGAGGACTACAAGGGTTAAATGAATGCAGAGTCAATGGAGAAGGGAACACTCAAGCATTCCTGGCAACACCTAGAAAAGGGGAAAGAAAACTGATGCTTTATGATAAACAGTCTCAGGTCTGAAGATACCATGTTTTTTTGCCAAAAAAAATTAAATGAAGTAAAGTGGCCTTTTCCCCTGCATGATTAACTTTCTCAAAAATGCTGAAACCCCCATGCACATTCCCATATGCCCTTTTGCTGACTGCGTTCAGAGTTGGTTCCCAGCAAAGAATATGTTGGAAGAGTCTATCTCTGTTATGCACCCAAAGAAGTCAATAAGAAATCAACGCGAAAGAAGAGAATTTTCCCTTCTATGTAATCTGAAATATGTGAACTAGCCTACTGGAGTAAATGGAAAGAGAGGAAAGATCACCCTTCACTTTAGATAGTCCATTTGGATTCCCTGAACAAATATTTGAATACTTGCCAGTGTAGTGCCTGGATATATTAATAAACTAGAAGAAGTAATAAAATAAAATTGAGAAACACAATAATATTCTGTATAATTTGTTTCTTAAATTGTGTTACTTAAGAAAACAAATGTACAGATATATCCATCTAAATTTGACTAGTTATGCATTTTGAAGATCAGAGTATCACTTCCAAATTTTGTAGGGTTTTCAAAATGTAAAGGAAAAATATGTACACACATCTTTCTGAGGCACAGCATATTGGTGAGGTATTAAATAGTACAACCAGTTTGGAAAAAAATATAAGATAAAAATTTGAAAATGTGGTGCAAACTTACAAAACCCTTGAGCATACATTTAAGTGGTTTTACATGGACTAGTTTCCACAGTGGACCAAACAAGAAGACAAGATTACATTACTTGACTTTGTCAGATCAATTTACAACTGGAAAAATGTTAATGAATTTAAAATTGCCACTTTTCTCCTGGAAACGCCCTGCCAATAGGTGTCCCCACCACCCTGCAGGTCTGGGCAGCACTACCACCTATTGGCGTGGCCTTCCTTAAGTGAGGTGGTTAACCATCGAAAACCTACACAGAAAATGCTCTTTTACCAACTCTGGCAAACCATGGGGTGACCTGAAGACAGTTTCCTCTGTTACAAATTGGTCCAAAGCCCAGTGACATCAATTTGTCACCCCAGATTGATGAATATCACAGGAGATTCATGCACCCCCTGCTAGGAATAAAGAAGGCGGTTATCTTCCAAGAAGGAAGCGAAGATGATTATTTTTATTTGTAACCACAATGGTAGTATATGACCTTCATACAGCAGATGGTCCTGTAACAGACTAGAAAACTTTTCAACATCTTGTGTAGGGAAGCACAGGCCTCTACACTGAAAGCACTCAGTAATGAAGAACACAGAATATGTGAAAGCTAAGCAGGGAAGGAAATGGGATGAAGGAGTCGCATCTCAAAAGAAAAGAATTCTGACAAGGTGCAAAACCCCCAAATTTATTTGAAACTAAACTAAGGACAGTTCTGCAATAGTACGCTGCTATGTTAGAGCTGGGGAATAGAAGCTTGAGGATAAAATCCAAACAGAAAGAAGGCTTTTTGCAATCCAATAATTCCTTTAGCCAAGCCAGGAAATCCATGTGTGGTAACCTAGAAGCAATGCTGAATATAAGTATGTATCTGACATCCACAAGGTCTTCACAGAACAAGAGCAAGAGCTCTTTAATAGACATTAGCAATGTTAATATGTTTTTTGATGTGAATTTTGGTCCTCTTACCATCCTACCAAAAGAAGCACAGTTTTAGAGCCTCTGTTACTCTCCATGAAACTTGCAGTCCTTTCTGAACAGACATACAGCATCAACAGTAAGGAATGGGGGAATTCACAGGCCAAGCCACACAAAGGGATCCACAGTGAATGAGCCCAGACTGCTAACAAATCAAAGATAATGGCACCCTACTTATCCACACCACAATTAGAACTGGATGCATGAGAAACTGGGTAATCCACTGCTAGAAGTACTTACACGTGGAGCAAAGAAATACTTAGTATTTAATTCCAATTACCTTTTATTGCCATTCCTACTACCTCCTGTAAGACACAATTTTATTACTGTAAACTCTTTCCCTTGTATAGGTTTTCCTGTTTGTAGCGTAGCTCCCTATATAGCTGGCAGCAGAAAATTTCTGCAAGCTAGAGGTCTTCAGTGAGAAGATATATAGTCAGTCTGAGCACGGTGGCACACCAAATTAGTTGTTTTCAAAGGCTCTGTAGTCAAGTTCAAAAGAGTTATTTGGTTGGATTTAGTCAGTACAAAAAAAGTTGACAATCTGCATTGTAATACATATTAATGATAAGAGACAGGCGACCATTTTTCTAGGAATATAGCTAATGTCACACAGTCAGTCACTGTATGATGAGATAGATAATGGCCCCTCTGCACATTTCAAAGAGCAATCAAGAGGATATGAGGTTCACAAAGATAATTTGCTCCACAGCTGAGAACAAGAGCCAGTTATCTCAACTTGCAACCAAGTCCATGAATCGGATAAGATTAAGAAAAGGCAGTATTAAAAATAAGCTGAGAGAATTCCAGCTGAGAAGTGGGCCATAACTTGTGCTTGTCATGGTCTCTTGCTTTTTAAACAAAGAATATGCAAACAGAAGATAAAGCAAATCAAATTAAGGTACAAAATACATCTCTGAACAACCAAGCTGGTTTAACTATGCATTGAAAATTGTAATTGGACTCTGCTTACTTAGAGGGCACCCAAAAGAGAAACTTTTCTTCTGACCACAGAGGCGGAAATGGAGAAATGAGAAAACTCACATCACTGAATCACAGGAATGTTTGTGTTAGAAGAGACCTTAAAGATCATCTAGTTCCTTCCAGTAGAGGAGGTTGCTCAAAGCCTCATTGACTTACTTTGTATCAGATTGACTTTGTAAGAGGAATGGGAAGGATTTAGCAACAGCAAGAGGCCACTGTGAGTTTGCATCTCAACGTTTTCCAACTGGTAGCAGAGGTCATGTCTAGTCATAGTATGAAGAAGAAAATCAGTAGAAAAAGTGGATGGGGATTCTGTCAGCAATGCTCTACTACTTGAGCCAGAGAGCAACTCATTAAGAGTGAATTGTGCAGGCTGTTTCCTGCTCCGATCCCAAAATCAGAGGGCTAGTAATTGAGATGAGGAGTGTAGATGACTGGTTGAACTGCAGCCCGACTTTTTATCTTGGCAGTCTCAAAAAGGGTAACTGCCTTTACAGGCTCTTCATTTTCACATACACAATTCATGTGGCAAACTATTATACTGTATCTGTCTTTTAATAGATACATTTCACTTCACAGTATGAAGAGCCCAGGAAGCAGTGCTGCTAAGGAGGTGATATAATCCAACAGTCAGCAAAGTTCTCTGGAGAGCTGAGAAACAGTGACAAACACAGTGAAATGAACAGTTGCCACACATCTTCTAAATAAGAAGTCAGGCCCATCAATCTTTTGCTATCAAAACACTCTCTTACGCATACAAATCTTTTCACTTGCTTCTGTAAGGTTGTTTCAGTGAAGCAAGACAAATGCTAGAGAGCAAATGAGGATAACAGCAGGGACTAGGCAGTGAATTCAGATGGTGCAAAGCACATGTATAATTCACAGAGACCCAGTGGAGCTATCTGATCAGAGTCTGGATAGAGTACAGAGTGCAAATAGCTACTGTGAGAGATCAATGTTGTGAACATAGCTATATAACTGTTGTAGTTTTGTTTTCTCCTCTGTGTCTCTGTAATATTAAGGAAGGATGCAAATGTCTTAACATTTTGTAGGCAGTATGGATACTGCCTCTTACAAAATACATATTTCTATTTGTTTTGCTTTTATTATGGCTTGCCTTCAACTGACAAACTGTTGTGGTTGGAAGCACATAGTCAGCTCTTGATGTAAGAAAAAAGCCTCAGAGTAGCATTTACTAAGAAACAGCATCTGTAGCACATTGATCTGCAGCAACTCTGAGTATAGAAAGATGCGTTAAATCAACACCATTTTTTCTCAGCATCTGAGTGTTCCTTGGAGGTTTTACTGTTCTGCTGTTGATTGGACCAGCCTGTCTTTACCTTTTAAGCTCTGATGAATTCCCTTGAAATGCAGTCTGGCTTCTGGCCAGTAATTAGCTGCAGTTCCACGATTTAATTGCACTCCTCCAGTGTTTGGAGGCTACATTAAAAATGTCTAAAGACTCAACTACAGGTAAGTCAGCTAAGCAGATCTCAATGCACTGCCATTCAGAAAGCAGAATGTGAGTATAAAATGTCACAGAACTAAATAACTGAAATACAGAGAATCCAGATTGTTGCTGAGTAATAGTGACATTTGAGTGCTTTTCATAGGGATTTTAGGTACATAGATTTTTTTATACATTTATATATATCAATATGTAAATATATGCAATTATGAACTTACATAGACACACACATACTTAAATGGTTAGAGAGCAAATATTGAGAAATGTTTCCAGTCATTTGCTACAAAAGAAAGGGTAGTCTAATGCAAGCAGATTTTTAACATAGGCAGTTTTCATGAAGACTGAAGTACCCTTGTGTCTGGAGTGTCTTTTATTAGTTTTGGAAAAAGGAATTGTTAGGGAGTTAGTTTTGCAAAACAAAAAAAAACCAAACCAGCAACATTTTACACAAGTTCCCTAATGCTGTGCCAATAACTGTATCAAAGAAGAGTTTTAAGGCAATTTAAGTCTTTTATTTATTTATTTATAACCTGTAGCTGTTAACACAGATGGAGGAATCACGGGGAACTAGAAGCACACTATTGCTATATGTAGCCATGCACAAAACTAAACTTTGTTAATTCAGTACTAACTTTTCAGTCCAGAGGATATAGAATAACTTCTGCCCCTCTGCGTCCTGACACTGGGTCATTCTCAAGTTGTTAAAGAAACACTATGAGAAAAACACTGAGCCACATGTTCTCTAGCAATTCTCTCATGCCTCAACAGCTCCAGTCAACATAAAGAAGGAAAATCCTCTGGTATTATGCTTGTGTGGTAAGTGCATCTCATTCCATCCCTAGAGTGATGCTAAAGGATCCATCTGAGCAGGGATGAGAGAGAACCAGTAGCCGCTGTGCAGAAGGAGAAAGAGTCTGCATACAGGCAGAAGGCATCCTAGGCCAGAAAGAGCAGAATCCTCTAGTCTTCCCTCAAATCTGCTCCAGACAAGTTAAGGAATATGGGGGTGGAGAGATGGGCAAATGCTAATTAGAGATCCTGCCTTTGGCACCATATGGTTTCCATGACCTCCAGAATACCTATACAAATTTTAATGTGAAATAGACATTGAAAATCATCTTTATTCCCCATCCACTAGACTGTTTTTTTTTCCTGAAAGAACACCTTTAGGAGGAAGAGAAAGAAGCTATGTAAACCCTACAATTATTTCTTTTTAAGCACACCCTAATGAAATGTTGTTAAGTATATCAACCATCCCCGACTCAACTCCATAGACAGACACCAATTTCCTACCTCCACAAAACAGGCAGTAGCACACTCCATCTTTAAATCGCTCAAGCAAGAAACATATTCCACAGTTTCTGTTCTGAATCTGTTTCTTGACAGTCATTCTCCTCTGCCTTATCCCATCATGTGAATGCCCTCCTTTCAGGCCACCTCAACCTCATCTTCACTGTTCTCAGATACTTTTTTCTCAGATATTTCTTCAGCCTCTGCCAGAAGGTTGAGAAGAACAGCCCTGATCGTTCCCAAACACGGTGGAGAAGACAGATTTCCTTTTCCAACAAAAGATCTCTACAATATCAGCCTGAATATGAGCAGATTTACTTCTCTGCTCCTACAACTGAGGACTCCCTGGAAGAAGAAATGCAATCTTTTCTTTCCAAGTCCGGTTGTAATTACAGTCCAAACATGGTGTGTAGCATCTTCAGAGTTATTTTTGTGCATGAAAAGGACTAGAGTGGGTGCAGCACCATACAATATATTCTAACACAGAGTAGAGTCAGAGCCAGAAAGGACTGAAATAAAAGCCTTTGACTACACTTAGCCTTAACTCTAGAACAGAGTCCACAGTACTTTTGCCACTCCCAGGCTTTGGCTAGCTGGGTGCCCTAAATTATTGTTCATTACTTTGTTGCTTCCCTGTGAGATAGGAACTACTACCATCTCTTTTTCAGAAATAAGCAACCAACCGCATAGAAAGAGTAAATATTCTCCAAGAAACTGAATTGCTCTTTTACCCTTAAGGAGCCATAACTAAAGTCCAATTGTTTCCACCACTGCACAGGAACCGGAGTCCTGAATAGTTAAGTCTCATGCTTTCACAAGGATTGCATTCATAAAAAGAAATCAACTACCCCCCTCCTCTCACACTGAAATGATTAAGCAAAAAGGAGAATGTATGTATACAAAGCAGAGTACATTTAATGCTCTTCTTTGATTTGAGTACAGATTTGAAGCAGTTGAAACTGGGAATAGGGTGCCCCAAAAAATCAAAAGACTAAATTTAAACTCATGAGAAGAGATTGCTAAAAGGAAATTAAGAAGTGATGAACAATATATATGGATTGCTAGAAGTATAAGAACGTCTATATTTCCTGTATTGTCCTTTTTTAAGAAACTTACCCATCTCCTACTTGTTTAGCTTTTGCAGTATATTTTCAATTTAATCAGTTCTGGAATGTTACATCCCCCCATGTCTTCTTAAATATTTTTTTGTTCTTAATATAAGTCTTGATTTCAAAAACTGGATCTGGATACTAATATCTAGAACATGAAATCAGTCCACTACCAGTCTAATGTTTATACCTGGTATGACTGGAAAATCATTGAGATTGTTTTTAAGTTATATTCTCATTTAAAATGGCATCACTGCAAAGTTAAAGTAAACCACATTTCTTACACAAAATGGCTGGGAATCTGAACAGTTACCTGAGACATTCAGCTGTTGGAAAGTTATCTTCAGATCTGGCAGCAAGAACTAATAACCTAGTCCTGGCAGAGACAGTAATACTAATAAATGTATATTATTTACCATAATTCATGTTTATCTGTTCAAGAAGCAGTTTCATGGAGAAATCATCATATACTAACCTGTTTATTAAACATGTGAAGAGCAAGTTCTTCATATCTTATTACTGATGCCAAGCTTTCATTGTTCAGAAACTGCCCAGGTGAAGACAAACATCTCCACTTAACAGGAGATTTAACTGCACATCGGGTACTTTGCATACAAAGCTACCATTTTCAGCAAGATTTTGCCTGTACTTCTTCAAGATATTGCCTTCACCTTTACACTCCTCACCTTCTAATTCTCTTCTTGCTCTTGCTCTCTTCCTCTCTCCTGTCCTCCCCATACCATAGCCTTCTCCTCAAAGCACTATTCAGGACAGCAGTTCATTTTGCTGACCAACTTCTTTTCTCAGTATATCGCTTCCTGTGGAGCTGCATCTCCAAGGCTTTTCTCCAGTGGACAGAAAGCGGTCTGTTAGACCAAAGCTTGTTTTTTGCAAAAGCAGTATAACTGGTATGTTTAACCTCACCAGGGGAAATGCCTCCGAAATCTGATTTCCGTAAACTTTCAACAGGGATCCTCTGTTACCCTACTCTACTGAAGCAGCCCTGTGATACTATCAACAGCAGAAATAAACCAAACAAAGTTAAATACGAGCTGCTTGAGTATACTTTTCCTTGTGCAGTTGCATTCAGGCGTATAGTCAATAGAAGTTGATAACCTGTAAATTGGCAGGCCTGATAGCATTTACTTTTTACTCCTGGCTCACAGTAGCAGCACTTTCAGACAAAGATTATATGTGGGAGCTTAGCATTTGTTTCATATGAAGTTTGATTTAAAAGTTCAGACCCAGATGTCCTTAGATGTTGTGTCCTCAGCTTTTTGTTAGTAAGAGCAATGGAAGAAAAAGAGCATCCTTTCTAATCTGAACATTTGTGCAAAAAAACAAGGATTAAGTGAAAAGCCACAACAGAGAGCGGTCATTGATGGCTTCTGTCTCTGCAGAATCAATAAAGCATTCAAGGAGTTAAAACACTTTCAAGCTCTCTGCTTGTTTCCACTTAGCAGCAAGAGTGCTGAACTCAGAGCAGAAGATGGCCAGAGCAGCTTTACAGTGTTGTTGACAAGGCACTGATTTCCCTGCACAACAAGTGGCTATTCAGCCTAAGAGGTGCCTGAAAATGAGGTTTGAATCCTATAAAATTTTCTTCTATGAGGAGATAACATATGTAAACTGGGCAAAAAATAGGCTGCCTAATGTGGATCCTGGGAATCAGTTCAAATACAGCAGCTGCTGTTGGCAGCAGAGGCTCAGTACTTCACTGACAGGTTTCTGCTGATCACTTATCCAAACTTTTCAATTAATATAGAACATACTAAGGTAAAAACCTTGTGCTGCCACACTTATTAGCATTTAATTCTGATTTCCATTTACTCACATTGCTAGACCCATTGTAGCCAAACCTGTCACACCATTTGACTTCCTCCAGCTTTTTCTGCATAATATATAATATAAGCATTCTTGCTCTCACAAGTATTTATTAGTGACATCAGGCTGAAGAGCTACAATACAGGATCTTCAGTAGAAAACCAAGTACATTCATGGTTAGGGGCTTCCAAGAGTTTATTCTGAGATTTGCCACAATTATCATTACTATCAGCAAAACTACCAGGCAATTGTTCTATCTGAAAGATATTGCTACAGTTCTAAAAACAAGGCTAAGATCTATTATTCTTCCTTAGAATTTCAAACCAGATGTTTGGCTTAAGTCCTTTACTTAAATTAAATGTACAATATAGCCAAGACTACTGTTCCAGTCTGTGCAAAGCAGGCTGCACAGTCAGAAAAAGAAGAGAGATCACATCTATTGTATTGTCACCGCAGCCTTCTGCCCCCTGCAGCAACTCCAGGTAAGAAAGCGATGAGAATCAAAATGCCTGGCAGTAAATGCACCTCTGGAATAAAGTTCACAAACCAAAATTTTTCTGACTTCCAAACTAGTTAAGAAATTTGCAGTTTGACCACTTCTGTAACACCAAGTTGAGAGCACTCTAACATACTGAGCTAGCATCAAGGAATCTGATCATTTTTTGAGTCACCTGTATGCGTGGTTTGGCACAGAAGAAAACACTTCTAGGTAGAATAGGATATGTGACTCTACTGAATAGAAGTAACATCTGAAACCAACACAGAGAGAACCACAATCTGGTTCTGCTCAAGGCACAGGAATCTCATAGTCTGAACTTTGTCTAGTCTTGATTTCTTAAGCACCTCCGGAGCATGTATATTCAACACGCTTTAGAAACATGAATTCTTGAAAACATTGCCATTAAGGATCAGGCCATCGCTGTCACACTGCATTAACAATAGTGCATCTTGCAGTTCTAATGGTTGGTCCCGACTTTGTCAGAACTGAGAAAAAGACAAAGTTTGCTTTGAATTACGTTTTGAAGGTCAGATGAACATCTATGGCTTCATCTGTTCACAAAACACCTCAAATCACCATGTGTCATCTTAATTTTAGGAACATCTCCAAGAAACATGCTACAAAGCTGCAATTCTAATTATTTACCCCACATGCTTTCTGAAGGGAATTTATGAGGAGAAATACGTAACTAAGAAAGCTGATTGATAAGGAGAGAGAGTAATTTTTTCCCAATTACTAGCAAAGAAATTTTTATCCTTTGGGTACAGCAGGTGCTAAATAGGAACAGGAATTTGTTTTTCCTCTGTACACCTGTACCATCTGCTCAGAGCACAGTGGAACATTTCCATTAAGTTCCCCACAGGATCCTTACTGCTACACTGACATTGAAGTAACTAAGAATTAAGGCCAACATTTTCATAGCTTGTCTAACTGAAGCAATATAAAAGGTCAAAGCCAGAAGACAAAGCACTAGGGTTCTGGGTGGAGGAGGAAAACAGAGGAGTAGTGTTACTAAGATGGAAAGATCATTGCTAGTATTTATAATAATGACCAATTGCATGATTAGAGGAAAACTGTGAAATAACACTCTATGGAAAATGAATAATCTCTGGCCTAATAAATTTAACTGCCATTTAGAAAAAGCAATCATTGCTGAGCCACTTCAGTGACATGTAAGTCAGCACCAGCTGTCTCCAGGCTAATCCAAAAATGAAGTTGTTTTACCACATTACCACATAAAAGCCCATAGTTTGTCTCTAAATTTCCATTATGGTAAATAGATAATGGCATACTTTGTTCTTCATGTGATATACCACTCATTTAATTTCAGATTCAGCAACTAAATATGTCAGTGGCTTACAACAGTAGTAACTGAGGTTTTATATATGGTTCATTCTGTGGGTTTCTCTTTTTCCTTCAGAAGCATTGCTTCCTCCACTTCAGCTGCTGCCAGGACCCAACCTAAAGCCCTGCAACCAACACTATCACTTTTGGAATCAATTCATTTTCCATCAACAGAATAAAAAAAAATCCTGAACAAACAACCATCACTCTACCAAGAACAGAGAAGAAATAAATTAATTTTCCAACTAAAATTCTGACTTACACCACACATTTCTCCATGGCAGAATTAAAAAACCTGAGCAGACTGGCAATACATACTCCCAAACAAACTGCTGCTGCCAGACTGAAGTGACAGAGGAAACCAGTTTTTAATATTAGAGTTTTCTGTCATCAAGGAGATCAAAAAGAGAGATCCAAAGAGTGGAAAGCAAAAAAAAGAAAAGTGGCTCTGGATAGTGCATAGTAAGTGAAGAGAGTTACCTATTTATATTTTTTGCATTTACTAGCATCTCTTTAAAAAGTACAGATGCTAGCTAGGACATATCGGTCATGATCTGGAGGAAAAGTGTGTCACTACAATTCTTGCTTGGTATTGCATGGTATGTTGCTGTGCACATGTGCTGAACTGGATGACATTAATGAAGAATTTATTCCCTATTCATTCTTCTCCTGGTCCATGTTCACCAACTTTGCACCTACAGTTACTTCAGCTCCAAAACGGTAAGGTTGGGTACAAGACGAAGTGAATAACTGATAAAAGTTAAAAAATAGCTTAAATTGTGAATGCTACCAGGCAGCAGACAGTTGAGTTTGTGTTAGTGTGTGGGTGCATGTCCAAAACAGAAGCCTGATACTTGCGAACTGCAGCAAGTGCAGGTTGTTCTAAGTCTTGAAAATATCTGATCTGAATAAAAATGACACATCCAAAATCCTTCAGTTAAGAAAGAGACATGAGACAGAACCATCAGTTAGGAGGCTGATCACACATTGTGCTTCATCACACACGCTATTTTGACTGGGACAGTTAGGGATTTGTGGTTTCATGAACAAGAGGAGACCATAAACAAGAGTTCCCATAGAGAAATAGTGATCTAGGACAGAAGAAGGTGGCCTTGAAAGAGGAATGTGAAGATCTTGGCTGGAGAAGTATCCTAGAAGTCATGGAAGACCTGGGAGATCAATGAGCTGTGTGGAGAAGAATGCTGTAGGAAGCCCAGAGGAGATGGTCATTAGCACCTAAGACCGGCAACTGGAAGCAGCAGCACAGCACAAAGCATCATGACTCTCTGTCCAGCCTTCCAGGATCAACTACGTATTCACTCTAATATAGAAGAGATTTATCCACTACAATGTCTCACACTGGACACTGGTCACACAGATAGTGCCAGAGGGCTGCTGGAGGTAATATCATCAGCACCCACAGCACTAGAGACCTTAACCTCATTTTCTTTCCCCATGGCTATTCTGCCCTTCTCCAGGAATCTCGGGTTTCCAAAAGCTTTCCTCTCACATCAGGTGATCAGTTGACATGCCCCTCCCTGAAGTGGTATTGACCAGAGGAAGGTGAGGGCAGGAAACCGTAACTATAATATGATATGAGATTGCTACTTTCTCTCTTACAGTTTCCACAGAAACACCACAGGGAGAAGGCTCGCAGGGCTGTGTTTCAGTGTACTAGTTAGGAGGCACAAACCAGGCTGCAGCTAAGCATGGATGGAAGTTACTAGAGGGGAACATAGCAAGAGTCTATATCAGCAACAAGGAGCTTATGGAATCCCTCATATCCAAAGGAAGGAGCTTTCAGATTCCTTCCCTCCATGAGGGACTGCGTTAGGCAGTGAGTGAGAAGATTGTGTTTGATGGATCAAAATATCACTTCCCACTTTACCAATATCAGCATCTAAACCTCCATACACAGTGTCCAGGTATTGTGTGTTGGCCTTTGGCCATAGTTTGCAGTCCACAGTTTGGCCAGTATCCAAGACTCATGGACCACAAATTGCCTAGCACCTGAGCCTGCCTAAACTTGCTTCCAACTTGAAAAAAAATGTTTTATGCCAAAAATATAAGCATATTACATTGCCTGACATTCTTATGAAACTTAGCTGCTGCGTAGCCACTGCGTTAGCTTTGCATAAGTTAACATGGTGACAACTGTCAAGTTGACTAATAAGAAAGGATGCACATTTCTGGGAAGCATATCAGAAAAAAAAAACACTTTAAAATAAATTTCTTTGTAATTGCCAGGTACTTACATTGCTGTAAATGCATTTAACGAAAATAGCATTTGAATATTAAAAGATTATGGGTTAATACAAGCTTAGGATTATAGGCTTACAAAATACAGAAGTTTTACAGATTCATTATCGTTTTCTTCACTGGAAAGCTATTTGAAAACTGCTGCAAGAAATAGGGTTAGATTTAGAATTTAGCACTGTTCTGCAGCTGTCTTGTAAATGGAGTTTGGGAATAACTAGTTATTTAAGCCTTTAGTAAAAAAGCAAAAAAAGCAATAGGGTCAGATGAGTTTCTTAATAATTCAGGACACATTTTTATACGGATGCTGCAAGATCGTCTATTTTGTAATTTTACAGGTGTCACCAACCAGTATATTTACAGACAATCTTATTTTAAAGGAGACAGAACTGTCTTTTTATTGTTTATTTGCTAGTTTCTTTAGGGAAGTTGTAACAATCAGCAGGGAATTTAACTCCATTGCAATACTTACCTAGAGTCAATTTTGCAGGATCTGGAGTCAATTGTTAGGACACTGGCTGTAAATAAACTGCAAAATAGAGCATGATCATGGGCTGACCCAAGGCAAAGAGGCACTTCTGGGCTTACACCCACCCTGTCCAGGATGATCTCACTGCTTGAGAGAGTTGTCTGCAGCAGAGCTAACTGTAACAGGCCAAATCAGAGCCAGGAAGAGAGCGAGTTATCAAGGAGCACAGGGGAAAGCTGGGGTGAAAACTCTCTTTTATTTAACATTACACACATCTCCATATCATAGGACTCCCATGTTGGTGCTTAGGTAGAGAGCTCTGAAAACAGGTTGCTTGCCTGTATTTCGCTGCCAATTCCTGTGCTAGCAATAGTGTAAATAATGTCAGTAAATTCATTGTATTCCTAGTTTGCATTAATAAAAATGTTGCAAACAAGAGGACTTTAACCAGTTCACCATAGCAGAGAAGAGGAGCACAGCTAGAGCAGCCATTCTGATGGATTAAGATTAAGAATCTTTCACATTAGGAGTTAGATGTTATGAAACAGTATTTGAATAATTTTACAAGAATATATTAAAACTCTAAGTGGAGATTTAAAACTGAAACCCAGTGGCAATAACAGAAAAAGCAAACCAAAAAGGCAAGTCCATTCCAATTTTTCCTTTCCAATAACCAAAGCATGGTAAACTACTAACCCTGTGCATAATGCCATTTTGCAGTCCATGCATTTATTTGTACTCATGTGAGATGCAGAAGAAAGCACTATTTCTGCAAAGCAGTCAGTTCAGAACTGCTACCTTTGTACTGTCAGAGTGATAACAGCATTATTCTGTCCACCTGCAGATATGGGAGATGCTTGCCAATTCCTGTCCAGTGATTTCTTTAAATCATCAGCTAAAAACATTATGGTTCACTCAAGCTTCAAATATAGTCAATGGCAAGAGAGCCACTGACTCTCTGGGGCACAAGCGAACCATTAAAAAGATCTCTATTACAGATGACATGATTCCTGCTATGTGGAGCTCCTTGGAAGTCATCAAATTATAGCACCTTTGGAAATGGAGGGCTGTTAAACTACAATCAACCTAGAACCCATTAAACAAGCAAGGGATTCACCTGCTAGAAAGGCACAGAAAACTACTCCTGTGAGGTGTTTATAAGCAGAATCTCTGAACACAAAATCAACAAATGTGCTCATTTACCTGAACTGTGGCACTAATGCTCTTTGATGTCTCCCTCCTCTGTTTTTTTTTCAGTACTTGGTGACACACAAAAAATCTAGTCTTTTTCCAAAGGGGAAAAGTGATGCTTCTGAGACAACCATCTGCAACTTGTTGCACACTAAATGCTTTTTCAATTTCTGCCCTGAACTGGACTGTTGCAAACTCATGCATTAATTTAGTGTTTTTCATAAAGCTTCTGAAGTTTGAGTTAGGAAGACCTTAGCTTTTGTTTTTTCTTAATTTTTAAACAAGTAAGAGTAATTCACCTTTTGTTGTTTTGGAATGAAGGAGGAATGACGTCACCTAATTAAGCAAAAAAAACTCACTAGAAAATTGTATTCTTTTTCCTAAATTAAAATAAAAATAAAACCTGAGTTTTAACCTAGTTTCTGCTGGTCACTGAATACTTGGATCTAATTCTACCAAGTCTATAGCATTTGTTACTCCACTAGCTGCTGTTTATCACACTGTGTGAGACAGATTGCGTGGGAGTAGTTGCATGCAAATATCTATGCATTTAGTACTTCTTGCCCCCCAAAATTTAGAGTATATAGTAATTTTTTGGGAAAGAGCTAAGCAGCTGGGAGGTAGATGTCTGTCTTTGTGTGTTAATAGAGGATAGATTGATAGATAGACTGATTGATCAATTGATAAATTAGAAGCTAAGTAGAAGAGCAGTGCTTTTGATGTTCCTTCCATGAGTAGTGTGTTCATTCCCCACCAGACATCAGAGTATCATATATGTGCACTGCCCCTGAAAGGTACATCTATAAATCAGAACTCTAGATCCGTGANAAAAGTTTATATAGTCTTTTTTTGGGAGAGAGCTAAGCAACTAGGAGGTAGATGTGGTTCTTTGTGTATTAATAGAGGATGGATGGATGGATGGATGGATGGATGGATGGATGGATAGATAGATAGATAGATAGATAGATAGATAGATAGATTAGAAGCTGAGTAGAAGAGCAGTGCTTTTGATGTTCCTTCCATGAGTAGTGTGTTCATTCCCCATCAGACGTCAGAGTATCATATATGTGCACTGGCCCTGAAAGGCACATCTATAAATCAGAACTCTAGATCCGTGGTTCTCAGAAAATTTGTTTGATTTATAATTTCAGTACTCGGCTTATTTATAAAACAATCAGTTGCCTATCTATATCTAAATACATTTCAATGTTTGGAAGTTAAATAAAAAAGAAGTAATTTAATCTATTTCCCCCCCAGTACATTCTGTCTGTTCTGCCCTCCCAACTTCCAGATGGTAAGTCACTTCCAAAACCATAACATGTTTTCTGGATGTCTTTCTAAAATATAACCCAACCAGAAGCTATGGGTTTGATGCAGCTATTAGTGGATGGATTCTTTGGCTTCAGTTATGCAGAAGATCTGATTATATTATTATAATGGCCACTTTCGGCCATAAAACAAGAAGCATACAAACCAACATAACATACAACATCTAATTTCCCTTTTCCCCTTCCAAAGACCACAAGTAGTTCATAACAACTTTATTCTACAGAAAGAAACTGAACAGCATATGCTGTTGGTGCACCAACCCAGGCCAGTGAAGTAATCTTATTTGTTTCATCCCCACAGTGACTGCACAACATTCCTGGGCAGCAGAGCTCTTGACTTAAAAATCAGGATCCACAAATGTTATTCTTATCACTACGCGAAGCTCTTTGCAACACATGGAGCTCAGAGTCTGCAGGACTTGATGCCTGCAGACTAGTTTACCTGTTCTACCTACGCCTTCCCATCTAAAGGAGGACATGAGCCAGTTTGTGCTGCTTGCAGGTCTAACTTCAACACTGGAGATGGCTTCTAGTTTCTAATTATTGGTGAAAAACTAGACTCTGGAAGGTAAAAATTGCTTCTGCAGGATACTCAGTATCTCAGAAAAAGTGATAGAAACTGATTTTTTTTTTCCAGTTTTAAACTGCAGCTTGCAATAGCTGTGACTCATCTTTACTGCTAGTAGCTGCATCGGTCACAGAGTCTGTCAAGTGTGTCACAGCTGGGTGTTTTGGGAGTGGCCCAAGCGTGCTCAGTCTAAAACTCTGGAAGGGTTTTATTCTCCCATTCTTGGGAGATGGGCACCTTTTTCTCTAACAACCAGCCTGAGATGAACTAGGCTGCCAGCTTCATCTGGTTTCCTCCCCATATTTTCTTGGTTTAGATTTCATTAAGACTATTTGTTGATTCAGAAAGTCACTCTCCTTGGCATTATTTAGCATCAGTAACATAATTCATGTGGCAGTTGTGTTATCTAGGGATTAATGCACACTATGTGCACATTGCATCACAGACAGAAGCATTTTAGGAAACCTGGAAGAGAGAACCAAATATTGCAAAATGCTCTTAAAAGCCGTGAGCCAAGCTCTACAAAGCAATCAGAAAATTATCCCTGGTGCAGTGCAGCTGGATTTTTGGACTCAAGATTTTGACAGGGCAGAAATCAATTGATCTCCATTTTCTGTCCCAAAGCTTCAAAAAGACAAAACCTGATGAAGTTATTTGCCTCTTGATAGGACTGAAAAATGCATCCCAGTGATCATAATGCTGGGAGAATACCAAGCAAACCTCCTGCTCTCTCTGAGGCCAGCTCTACACTTACTCGAGACGCTGCAGTTGCTAATCAGAGTCAGTTTGATTTCACGCTAATATCCCAGTTAATCTTCTTGATTTCAGTTGCTGCAGACTATTGTTACAAATCTCTAGTCTGCATACAGTGGCTGCAGAGGCATAAGATTAAAAAGAATACAGGATAAAGACATTGATGGTCATTTAATATAATTTTTTTTACAATGTCCATAATAGAGTATTTGCTGCCAAAATTAAATGCACATAGCAGTATGTGTTCTGTATCCTGCATCTGATTTTTTTTTCTACTAAATCTTATGATCACAAACAACCCACAAGAGCATATTTATTACTAAAATTTATACCACAGGGTGAATTTCCTTCACACATCTCCCTGGTGCTGAGCCTGTTGATGTTAGCAAAGTCCTAGGAATGGCTAAGCCTAAGCAGATAAATTCTGGACTGATCGATTATTTTTCTCATCTCTTTCATGAATCTCAAGATTAAATGGATTTTAACGGTCAGTAAGACGGATTTAGTTATTCTTCAGCACATCTCTCTCATTTTCACATGCTTCTCTTATTTCTTGGCTTTAGCTGGGACCAGCAGCAAAGGCAGGATGCTCTCATCTTTCAAGCCCGACTAGAAAAAGGAAATATTAGAAATCTAATGAAAAGCACGTCCCCTTGAGATTTCCAGCCCTGTTTTGCAGATGTAGTTCAGATAACCAACAAGATTTCTGGCTGCTTACTTGAATGGAATTATTTGGTTGCTCTGCAACATTAATGAAAACATACATAGAATAAGGTCATTGGTGCAGACTAATGGAATCTGTCTCTACATATAATCTGTATTTTCAGCTCAGTTTTGCGAGCAGCTATTGCTCAGCACAGTGATGTCCTCAACTCTCACCAGCTTCATTCGTTTTCTAAGTGATCAGAACCCTAGAGAGCAGCACTCAAGCAAGTTTGTTTTGCTTAAGTAGATCCGCTATTGCAAGAAACTGCTCTTTCATTTGCAGTCACAGAAAAGCTGTTCACCAAGTATTTAGCCTATGCCATCCAGCTTGTGCTTTGCTACAGTTTCCTGTTTTCCAGTCCCTTTTACTACTGCCAGCTTGAGCAGCTCATTGCCTGGCTACACTGTACAACACAGGCTGACATATCTCTGGGAGATGAGGTGCTTCCTCCATTGTAGAAGTTTCCAGCTCAAGCATCTCAGTATCAACTGCCGCAGTCCACGGCTGCATCGTACACAGGGCTTCAACTGATGTCAGGACTGGCACTAAACACAGTGCCAAATGGAGTTAAGAATTTTGCCCTTATTTAGTGAAAAGAGCTTGGACACATATTGAACTGATGAGCTCAACTGAGCGTATAGCAAACAGCCACAGTCATTTGCCAAGCTTTATTTAACACTCTTAAATAGGTTTATTTTGTTAAAGTTGAGCCATTCTAAAGCCTTTTGACTTGTGATCCTGTGTGCAAATCAGCTTTAAGTAGAGAAATGCGTGAAGGACAAGCCTAAAGTATCTGTAAACAGACAGTGCTGATTACAGTGTGATCTCTGAGTATTTAAATGGCTTCTCTAATACATCATTGCTTGATGTAATTAACTATAGTTGTTATTCTGTTACACCACAGTGGCTAGCCATATGGCAGCTCACCCATTTTTGGAGCATTTTTTAAATAATAATTTTAAAATTATTTTAAAATCTAGTACAGACTTTACATTTCATGATAAATTACCCATACATTACGTTAATAAATTGATATTTATATCTAGCAAACACACAGTAGTTTTACTAATTAAATGTCAATATGTGCTCAAGAATGCAGCTCTTCAACATTGTAAATGTCACAATCTAGCAAGTAGACAGAAACCTTTACAATTATATTGGAGGGGAGCAGTTGGAAGGACCTGCTAGCAGAGAGGCAGCTGCTAGGAGAGCCTGTTCCTGCAGCAACCTACATACTTCTCCCTTGTTATTCCCTGTTGGTCATCTGTGTGTCAACTGCAGCATACAGAGACAAAAATTTGAACATGAGTATGCAGTTAGAGGATGTCACTGTGATCAGCCAGTGAGACTGCCTAATATTAAAGGTCTCACATAGTGATCCCTAACTATATACTGATCTTAATTTTAGTAGCTTTTAATTAATACTTTGACCCTGTTGTTTTGAGTGGTTTTAACAATGCAAGGTCTGTAGCAAAGAGGAAAGCCTTCTTTGCCTACCATTACGTTCCCTGAGGAAGAGAAGGGATTTTCCTAACAGGGTCCGGTAACCTTGCACACTAGAACCCACCAAAGATTTTGCAAGTAAACATACTATTTTTGTTACATGCTTTGTTGCAACAGTTCTAGTTCCTCGTCTCGTAGAGGTTATTATTAAAGACATATTCGGATGGAATCTAATCAAGTAAATTGATTTAAGATCTTATTGTTACTCTTATTGTAGTGACTGTAGGGGCTTATTGTGGTAACTGTAGGGGCTTATTGTGGTAACATTGGCCAGATTTTCCATTGCCATTACTGTTGAGTTTCTGCTCGTTTTATTTCTGTCTTTAACATAACTGTAAAATACTACCAAATGCATTTAAAAGGGGAGAAAGAAAAGGAAGGAAGGAAAGGAAAGGAAAGGAAAGGAAAGGAAAGGAAAGGAAAGGAAAGGAAAGGAAAGGAAAGGAAAGGAAAGGAAA
>WAAB01019057.1:436855-451626 GCA_013389865.1 Piaya cayana
AAGAAAAGAAAAGAAAAGAAAAGAAAAGAAAAGAAAAGAAAAGAAAAGAGACTTGCAGACTCATTCAGACTGATTCTGAGGAAAACCTCAAATCTGAAGCATGACCCAGAAATCGCAAACTTCTTTAGCTAAAATTTGCCCTTCAACCACCACAAAGGGCTGTATTTGCAAAACTACTCTGCGCTGCCATCTTGTGACACACCAGTGCTCAGAGGGTGTCTGGCTTTGCAGGTTCAAATCCATCACGACAGCAACTGTGGAAAGCAGTAGAAATGTATTCACTGCGAACACCTAAGATTAAACACTTGTTTGCATATTTTGATGAGGCTCATCATAAAGCACTGCAAGGAAAGGCTCCATTTTTCAGTGCAGTGTCATCTTTAAAAGGTGTCAGTAGTTACGGAAGGGTATGCAGGTTTATCCTGGCTCCTCTTTCTGACATTGCTATTAGCTATAATTACGTTGCAAAATGAGCCTTGGGAAAGACACCTTTTGACAGTGTCTGCCCCTCCTCCTCCCCCCCAAAAGGTAATTATTCCAATACACATTTCTACAGAAACTTTCCTCATCTGTTTCTAATCCCATCAAAATTTTCTCCTACCTCAAGAGCTTCCGTGGTCTTCCAAAGGCACTTCGGCTGCCTGCTCTGTATCCATCACATGTCCATCATTATCTGTAAAATAGGTTTTATTCTACTCATATTCCAGGATGCAGCTGTTTTTTGCAGGGCACACAAGACAGAGTAAGCTTTGTTCCAGATTGTTTTGAGGATGAGTCAGAAGTCAACATCCCTCTTGCCCCATGCACATAGGGAGAATTCATTACCTTCTGTTTAAACTGTTCTCCATAATTTATTTGTTATCTGCTGACCTAAAGGAGAGTGTGAACATTACTCTTACTCATTGTTTAGAAAACCTATGTGGTATATAAAAGATCTGTGCCAATTTCACTGAATAATTAATCCAAAATAGTGACACCAGCAGTCTAAGAGAATCAGTCACACAAGGCAGGAGTTCAATAATATTTCTCAGATGTAATTCAAGATATGGAAGATAAATTCAGTTCTCTAGACCTCATATAGAACCAATTTATCTTCATACTTTTAAAGATAGCTATGTTCAAAACTAAAAAAAAAAAAAACCCAAACCCACAAGCGAGGCAAAAAATGGCCTAACTTTCCCAAATTGCAAATTAACATAACACCCTCTATCTGTTTTCTTTTTCTACATCACTATGCTCTACTGTTGGAATTCATTTTTATTGTCGTAGGAAGCTAAAATGTCTACTTCTGATTTGTTGGGAGCTTTCACACCTAATTCTGGACCATGTGTTCTGCTAACCATCCAGAAATGACTTAGCAATATTCTCTAACCACATAGAAATAAAATGAAACTCATGTCTTTGCTGGGTTAATAAACAGGCTTTGAAAACTTCAATGAAAGATACTGATGAAATCCAAGTCACTACGTAGTGTATTAAAAAAAAATGGATTTTATTAGGAATGATCTTATAAGGGAAAAATTTATGAGATAAATGCTTTAGTGCTTGTCTGAAATAAAATGACAGGAAAATAATTAAGGCTTGGCCTTTGGAAGGCCTTCCTTAGTAGAATCAAACTACAACAATGAAATTTAATATTAAATACGATCTAGGAAAAACACTCATTTCCTCATTATCATTTCTGTAGTTAGGAAATACAGGAAATAAAACTATCATTGATTAGGCAGACTGAAATAGTTTAATATCTTCTCTTCTCAAGAACCAAAATCATATAACTCTTCCTTTGTCATAATTATTTAAATAAATGTTAACTATCCATGTTGTCTGTCTTGAGATATTCATGCCCGTGTTTAAAACACCCTTAAAATAAAATAGAATAAGAACCTCAGACCTGACACTACAGCAGCTGGAACTACAACTATTCTACTGAAAACCTGACTCCAAATCAAGGAAACTTACTACAACTCATAGAACCATAGAATGGTTTGGGTTGGAAGGCACCTTAAAGATCATCTAATTCTAACCTTCCTTCCATGGGCAGGGACACATCAATGCAAACTGTTTCTGGCCTAGCTTGACAAACAAGTAATCAGCTACCTGTTCTCTCTTGTGGGTAGACAGAAACTAAAAGTGTAGTTTTTCCAGTAAAAAACTCTTAGATTTAAGGCATGGAGTTTTCAAGGCACTTTGCTTATTATTGGTTTATTACTCAGCTTTGCAAATATGCATAGCAGAGTTCACAATTTAGATACATCACTCACACTGCTTTTTAGGTTACAGTGTCCCTTGTGTACAACATATCCTTCAATATCTGCAGTAACATCCCACAGAATGAAATACCAACTGCTTTTGGTACCACGACCAGAAAACAAATAAACCAAAACAACAGACCACTCCTTTCTTAATTCCTACAAGGTGAATCACACACACATAAAAGCATTCAGCATTTAATTTTTTGGATTTCAGAGAGAATGCCACCTAATAATTCACCTAAATGGAACTGTTTCTCTCAGCAGAAGCATTTCTTCTTAAGCAGGTGAAAACATAAAATTTGTGTGGCCCACTCTGCCAGTTTAATGTTTAGTAACCTTGAATATAAAACATTACTCAGTCCCCAGATTTATGTTCCTCTATGAAGGCCCTGATATTTCTGTTCAACTTATCATGCAAGTTTGATAGTCTTAAGCAAGCAAAACCTCACATAACAGTGGAGCTGTATAAAATAACCACTATTTGTGATACTTTACTGACTGTATGTCAGAGCTATTGAGGATGGCCAAAACCAGCACGCCAAGTAGTAAAGTAACATTTAATTTTCTTAACTTAACAAGAGGGCAAAGACAAAGCTGTGCAAAATTTATTTGAATTCTTACTGTTTTATAACAAACATTCATCTCACACTGTAGGCAGTGTTGACAATCTTAAAACTGCATGCATAAACAAACAGAGCCATTAACTAGCTTAAGTTTGACTCAAACAACCAAGCAGCAACACGATAAATATAAGAAAACTGATTAGCCTCTCACAGCCCTCCACCACAGTTTCAACTCACTTTTCAGCTCTGTGGAATTTTGTTTCCCCTATGGACTTGGAAGATGATCCACATTCCTACAGCTGGATACTAAAGGGGACAGCATCTACACAGGAATATAAAGTTAGTCCATTCTTCAAACAAGCCGGTGGAGGCTCACCTAGGTCTCTTGTTATAGAGAAATAATCTCTAACAGATCTGTAGAGATCTCTAACAGACCTTAAGCTAGATTCTATGATTAATTATAAATAAATACGGTTGTTTTGCTTTGTTTGGTTTTTTTTAAATATGAACCTCAGGAGTTTGTGTTGGCTCCTACCAAGTCTCCCAGCATTCCCTCTTGCTGTATAATGCAAACTATTTAAATTAGAAAATGAACATGGTTATTTGATATTTTGCAGATAAACTTTTGCAGAGGTTTAAAAATTTCTACCTCTTGACAGTCTAAAAGAAATAAGGAAAAATCAGGGAAGTTTAAAAAATAGTTCCAGTTTGCCAAAGGCCTTCCTATATCCTAGACCTCCGTACTATCTGAACTTGGTCTGGAAGTATGGTTTTCATCACAGAAAGCCTAAGAGTTTGGCTTTTGCTCAGCTTCTCTATCTCATATTAATTTTATGATCAGGTGTTTCCTTTTCCAACAGCCTATGTTGTATTTTGAACTCAGATTTATTTTCAGCACTTCCATCAGAAGTCCTAATTCATCCTCTTTCTGTTGCTGTTTGTCATCATCAGAAAACTGCCTTCAAAGCTTTAAAAAAACAAATGCAGAAACAAGTGTACAGACAGACGGTATCTTGGCACCATCATCTCAGAGAAAAATGTGTTCCTTGATGTCACTAATGTTCTTACTGTAGAAATTCAAAGCAGGTCTTTCTATTTTTATATTTTTCTGAGTAATGTTAAAATACCACATGACATAGGGAAAACCCCTTATAGCAAAAATCTGAATATTAAACAGGTATTTTACAATATACACATATATTTGAAGGTTTTTTAAAAAATCAAATACTGCTTTCACTTTTTTTCAGGCCTTCTGGGTATTTCTTTTAATTTTGCGTCCTTAAAAAACCTGCAACCATGCCATTTCCCTCAGGACGCCTTACAGCAAATCCTGGTACAAATGGGCTTGTGGCAAAAATTAAGCTCAGAAAATTAAAGGAGAATCGGGGATGTGGAACTAACCCTTTGCAACTAAGCACCATTTCGCAAACTGCATTAAAGATTCCAAGCTGATGTCCACAGTAAGGTCAAGCCCTTTCTGAAGCTCCAAGGGAGAAAAAAAACCATTTGCCTAGTGGTTTTGACCAAGGACAAGGGCTTTTTCTCCCTACTAAGTTAAGAGAAAAATATTTAATTACATTGTAAGACTTACTGCTGTGTTCCTTTAAAGATATTTTAGTGAACTAATCCCTATTGGATATAACACTTTCTGTCTATATTCCCTAATGTTTTCATTTGAGAAATTTCCCTTTATGAGATTCATTTTTCAAAAATTATTCCCTGGTCAGAAGATTTTCTCCCTGGTGTATCAAAGTGTATGGATTTTTCAAAGAAATGAGATAGTGAAATAAATGAGATACTTAGATGCTAGTTTCCCGAGTCACAGATATGACCTGTGTGTATGTATTTCCACTATGTACTGCTACTTGTTCCAAAAGCTGCCAGGTGCACAGTTTTTGCACACCACACGCAATTTTAAATGTCAGAAGAACAAAGTGTTTCTTAGAAGTGATTAGTGAACTGGATGGAAAAAAAAAATATGCATTTGTCTGTGCTTTCAGATCAGGCTTCTGTAACTTATACACTGGTCCTTACCTCTTTGTGAAAATCCTCTGTTATATTCAGGGCTATTTACCTTGTAATTCTAAGTGGAAGATATGCTTATCCAACACTGCAGAGCAGTAAGCAAGAATTCTCACAGATGTATGTGCCTTCCCAAAACCGAGGTCCTACAATATACCCAGAGAGCTCAGGTCACCATCTGATGAGCAGGTGGAAGCTTAAACTCTTCCAAGTCATGGATGGATCAGGGACACCTCTGTGGCACTAGCAAGGCTCTCTCCTGCCCTGTGGACATAGGGTTCACAGGGAAAAAAGCTGCCTAGCCATGTGGAAGAAAGAAAAAGGCCTGTATATCCAGGAACTGCTGGGGATCAGCTATCTTTTGCAGGAAGATGGGGTCCTTTTCCATCCCTACAAGGAGGGCATGCATAGGAAACAGGAGCAAGGGCACTCACAGCAGGAGTTACTCAGCATAAATACTGGTAGCTCTGGAAAGTGTTTAGGGCGTTTTTTTAGAGTAGCAAACTTATCCAAAACCATCTTGGCTTTTACATAGCCTCAACAAGCATGATGTGGGTTTTACAAAGAATCATAGAATCATCAGGTTGGAAGAGACCCACCGGATCATGGAGTCCAACCATTCCCACCAATCTCTAAACCATGTCCCTCAGTACCTCATCCACCCGCACCATAAACACCTCCAGGGATGGCAACACAAGGCTGCTCCAGGAGAGTCTGGGGCACCCAGATGGTGAATGTCTAAGAATTTAGAGGCAGAAGACAGCCCACATCCCAGAGCCCACTTCCTTATGAGAAAGAGCATCACAACTGAGAAACAGTTCAGAGAAAGCTAGGGGCACAGACCATATATCCCAGAAGGCAGGCATAGAGGGCACATTTGCCCATGTATCAAATGCTGAGTTTAAGGTCCTGATTCCTGATTTTTATCTTGATTTGGGGTATTTGGTTACAGAAAGATATGTCATAGAATCATAGAATCATAGAATCACTGAGCTGGAAAAGACCCACTGGATCATCGAATCTTATTGTTTCAGATTTGTATCAAACATCTCCAGCACATTTCACCTCCAGACACAGCAAATTTTCTCTCCTCTCAAACCAAAAGCAGCATAATTTCCTTGTTGACAATATGCAAAGCCATTCTCACGGTAACTGCTCATGAGAAACTTCTACCTGGAACAAGATCCTTAGCAAAGGATTAACACAACACTGACCTGATGCTAAATGAGAATGCTTGATAATAAAATTAAAGGGAATAACTGTCTCTCAGGCACAAGAGCAAGAAGTTAAGATAACATAATGGTCTGCATAAAATGTATGTTTGCAAGAGAGACTGAACTTAAATGTGCCTGCATAAGGCTCCTCTTCACAGCCATTGTGAATGGGACTAATATATAAAAGATAAAAGATAGGAAAACATAGCCATCTAGGCACTCTGTAGCTTTCTCCTTTTAATATATTCCTTTCAGAAGACTGAAGTTCACTTTGACATTACTGAAAATTTTCGAGTAAATCTAATACAAATGACAGTCTATATCATTCCCATTAACAACTATATTCAGTACCGTTAAAACAAACTACTTCAGATAAGACTTCATTAGCAAATGAAAAACAATTAGAAAAAAAACCCTTTTTTTTCAGAAGCAGAAAACAGCTTGTTTATCTGTATTGACAGTATAGTCTTCTAGAAAAACATGTAAAACTGTAAAAGGGCTTCTCTTACACTTGCTGTTAAACAAGGAAATGAGAATTGCAAAAATGAATAAAGTTTTCATTACATACTACTAGTTTTAAATTTGAATGATTTTAAACTACTCCTTAAACCAGACATTTACAATTTGCAGCTCTTACAGGAAATGCTCTGGAGATTTATAGACAAGTTAAAACAATGAAAAATCAATAAGGACTGTATTCATCAGAACACTAGTAACTCAAAAAAAAAACTATTTAGCAAGGAGTAATAGAAATCCAGCAAGATACATTTATCAACACCTCCAAATAGGCCCATTCTGCTAGACCCTTTCAAGGAAAAGTCAAGTAATTTTTCCCTGCATTTTCCAGCCCTGCTCCTCCTCTTCACACTATAAATGGTCACAAGTTTTCAAAGTAATTTAAGATCTTATATGTCAGAATTCCTTCAGGTCGTTCATAAATATGTGATTAAAAAAAAATGTCAGATGCTGTTCCTGCCTTAATACAGAGCAACTTCACTTTACAACAGGTAAAACAATAACCATCTTTCTCCATTTAATAGAGTTATAGGATAAAAAGAGAATGGGTCATGTGTATCTGGATGCAAACCAAGGCATGCTGATGTAAGACACTGTCATCTCTGCCTGGCGCACAAATTCTTGACATTTTCTCCTCATAAGTGTCTAGAGGGCTGCAGTATTTGCTCCCTGGCACATTGTGTCTTAAATTTAAGTGCATTGACTTAGAACTAGGTCTTTGCTGCTGTAACTTATTTGAGCTGAAGCACATTAGGAGGGAATCATGTGAGGTACTTGATCGGCTGTAGGCAATGGGCAGCTGGTGTTTTGACTCTTTCCACTGGCCCAACCAGGCCCTGGAGGAGCCTATTTGTCCACAGCTGAAGCCCTAAGATAAAAAGATGTTGGGCTGCTCTGCAGAAAGCATGTAGGGTCACAAGAGCTATTGACTTTTTCTTGCAGCACAATGTCAGACAGTCCGTGACGGACCTCAGCCAGACACTGATGAACAACCCCAGAAAGACACATTATGCATATGTTAAATTGTAGCGGGAGAGAATTAGTGCTGCATGCTTAGCATAAGGTTAAAAGGATCTGGTAACTACAAGCATGAAATGATGTGCTGCTAGAGTGATTTTCCCAAGGTCTGCAGTAAGCCTCACTACACATGCTGGCAACTCAAAGAAGTGTTGCAAGGATCCTAAATGCAAGGGGATGCAGTGACATTCTTAGCTTTAGCTACTAAGGGAGTAGGTCAGATTCAGAGAGTGTCCCAGTACCTTGGTGGCGAGGTCTCCACCTTCCCCTACTCGCCTCTGGGTTTCTGATGAGCCTGCTGAGACCATTGTTGATGCTGTGTCAGATGCCAACGACTGGCGCTCAGCCCTGGGAGTAACAGCAAGATGCCCTTAAGAGCACAAGAAGTCTGTTAGCTCACAAATAAATTACAATATTAAAGCATCTCAGATGTTGCTTTTCCCCCCCCTCTTCCCTTGTTTTTGGACCGTACAGTAGCAGAGGTGATTTGAAGACTGACAGTGAAGCAAGCAATGCAAAACAGAGGTAGAAGATAAGGTGCAAGATGCAGCACAGGTGGATAATATCTAGCAATAGCCAACTGAGTCATGTGGATGCGAAGCTCCATGCACTGCAGTCAGGATAAGGAGGAGTCTAAAAGAGCTGAGTCCAACATTAATTTGTTTCAAATGCTTCAAGTAGTTCACTGAGCTCTGATGTACTTGGATGCTGCATAGAAAACAGCCCTATTTACATATTTTTCTCTTCCGATTTACAGCTTGAGTTTGGACAAAGTAAAAATACATGAAGGGATATATTTTTTACCAAATCCCTGATTCTTCACTCACTCAATGTTCAGGTGGCCTCATTTCACGGGAGATGGAAGTTTTGGAGCAAGTGATATTGGTTTTGAATATGAGTATATCCAGCATGGCTTTTGTTTCTATAGTATACAGATATATGTTGTACAGATTTTGATTTGATTAAAAAGAAGACAAAGGTCTATCTTGCTTATTAACTTTTTATTATTTCAGAAGATGTGAACTCTACAGCCTTATAATATCAGTTGCCTTTGTTGTTTTCCTGTCTGCTGAAAAGCAGTAAGTTTTTTATCCCTGTAAGATGCAATCAGTTAGAAACTATCCCTGAGAGTTCATGAATTAAAGAAAGGCAACAGACAAGCTATTCTCTCTCAGGATATACAGGTTTTAGAGCAGCATTATCTCCATCAGCAGATGAGACATTGCAGACAAAAGAACTTAGAGATGCTGATGCTACACAATCTAAAGAAGCTAACAAATAAGTTATAATTGTATTTTAAATAAAAGAATGTTTGGGAATCCTTTATGATACTAGCCACCATAAATAAATAGGATGTAATTGGTTTGTAGCTTCTTGTTTACTTTTATTATAAAAACAACTCAAACACTGGTCCTTTCCCACACTCATCTGTTATAAAACAGGCATGACCCTACCTGAGTTTGTGGAAGGTTTAGGGAAGGGAGGGGAAGGAAAGGTAAGACAAGGCAAGAGCATTGTAGCCATCAGGGAAACCTAAACAACAGGAATAGTATTGAGCCTGTACTAGTAAAAGCTGATTATTTGTATCTCTGAAACCAGATTGAAAATACTGAGCCACAAGGATTCAATGACAGTCAGATTCTGGCTGATTGAATCACACCAGCCTTAGGAGAAGAACAACTGCTTTGTAAAAAGTTGATGTAAAAAATTATCTTGTGTTTTCCCATCTCCCACTCCTAAAAATCTATGAATACTTTCCTTTCTTCAAAATAATAAAGGTGACAAAAAAGTCTTTCCAAGCTCAGCAACATACAGAGTAACGTAATTCCCATCTAAAATAACACTGTCTGAGCTGTGAACCTGGAATATATGTGTCTGGCTGGGAAACAGCAGAGGTTCTTGTGCAATCTCATCTATTTCTAGTCAAAATTCTGTGGGGCAGAGATTTACAGCAGCATGCCCCTGATCAGTTTGTAAGACGTAAGTATTCTCTGGAAGGAGATGCTCTTTTGCTGATGACCAAGACTGCAATATTGGCACAGTGGAAGCACATGACGCTACTAGTGGCATGGTGTTTTCTGTGTCAGCGTGCCTACCTTCCTTTTGTACAGATGTGTGAGAGCTTCAGTTAGCACAGCCTATCTGCTGGGCTCTGCCTCGAGCCCTGGCATGGAACAGACTTTGCTAAAATTTTGGTTTCCATTTCTCTCCTTAAAGCAAGTCCTTAAGCATTTTCCCTATTTATTTCTGCTTCTACTTATGCTAGAAACAGTTCCAGTACTCAATTTGCTTTTACCACAGGGAAGAGCCATATAATAACAAATCACTATTGGTTTCCATTTTGAAAGCCATTGACTGAAGAACAACCTTATATACTTCTAAAGAAGCTTCTACCCCAACTTAAAATGTGTGTAAGTCCATTTCATTTGAGGGGACTGTTTGAAACATAAGAGAAACTTTTAAGTGAAAATCCTTAGTCACTGTAAAGTAGCATGAATAACAATAGTAGTGGAGTGATACAAACAGATGCAAACTGATCATAGAATCACTATGTTGGAAAAGACCTCTGAGATCATCAAGCCAAATCATACCTGCCCAACACTAAATCATATCCCTAAGGAATTCCACCTGGTGGGTGGCGTGGAAGATAAATCAAGGAGAAAATTTTAATCAGCTTGAGATCTCCAAGCTAAATTTGATCTTTCAGCTGTAGACATCACACTGCTATACAGCACCAGATGCTGGGTTCAGCACTCACTTGGGAAGCAATGGAAGTGGAGGAGATGAAAGTGAAAGTGTGAGAAAAAGCAGCAGTTGTTTGTTTGGCTTATGGACTTCAAGAAAGGAAATAATATATGCTGTTAATTTTTTTTTCAGCTGTGCAAATCATCACTTGGAATATTCTATGAAATACCTTATACAAAGAATATTTTCCCCCTTTTAATTTTGGCCCAGACCCCTTGGTAGCATCCTGTTTAAGCATAGAAAGGGTTTTGTTCTGAGAGTTCAGAGCTCAATGACATTTTTGAGGTCTCTGTTCCTTCTCAAGAATGCTTAGGTTTTGGTGGTGAGATTATGAAATTGAAAATATGACAATCAGCTAAAGAGAAAAAGAAAAGAGAGGTTTAGCTGTAGCAATAACTCTTCAAACTGTGACCCTGCTACAATCCAGCATCAGGGAAATGAAAATTAGAGTTGAAAAGGGAGCTATAGGAGACCTAAATAACAACCTAAGAAAACATTTTTGTTTACTGAAATAAAAACTAGGCAACTAGGGATGCTAGGTAGAAACTCATCTGCACAGAAACTGAAAATACACAAGTGTTCTCCAAGTTAGAAGTAAAATGCAGGAGCTATGGATTCCAGAGAATAGCATTTCTGTATTTCTTTAGCTGCAAGATGAGTCTCTTTTTTTCAGAGCACTTTTAAAGTCTCACTCACCTTGCACCTCTGCTCTCATGTGTTTTTCACTAGTCCCACAAATCTTAGAATCAACCAGAGGAATCAGGAAGAGGAGAATGGCACCCGTTTTGCAAAGTACCATCATAATTCCTTGATTCACTCCTTTTAGAGCACTAAAATGCCATCATCATCATCATCATCCACTGGGGCATTTCAGACCTAGTAACTAGTGAGCCCTTGGCCAGGTCTAATCAGAGGTCCATTGAGAGAGGACTGGATGAGGAGGTAGTGGTCTGTCCTCACAGCAGAGTAAACCAGAAATTACCCCAAGACAAAGTCTAATCAGATGCCAGTTCCCCTGGACATCCCCCGTTGGAAATCAGTGTAATTTCCTTCAATATGTATTTGGCAAAAGGGAAAAAAAAGGGATCATTGCAGTAATCTCTCCTGATCTCTTAGTTAAGGAAAACAATGGGCCTTTTGCTCCATTTCAGCATCATGACTTCAACAGCTTTGAGGAAATTAGCACACAAATGAAAAGCTCGAAGTCCTGAAGTTGCTTTCTTCTTTTGAAGAATAACACAGCTGATTAGGGTTTTATTTACATTACCAGAAAAATATACAAAAAAAATATACAAAATTCACATGGTCCATTGATACTGGTGAGGCCTCACAGGCACTCTGTGAGTAGCCATGAACTTCCATCTCTATTCGGAAACCCACTTCTCCAAATTACAGAAAACCCTGCCAAGCTTGGAATCGCTTTGGCTCCAAATGCTGAGCTTATTAACTGTAGTAGTAAACAGGATAGAAAAAGTGTGCAATGAGATTTACCACACAACTCTTCAAATCATGACAGATTCTGGAAAGAGGAAAGACCCCTTTCTTGAAAATTATTTCCTTTTACATTTCAGCTTAAAAAAAGCCAGCATTATCCTCAATCTTTGAATACCAAAAAAGCAATATAATAATATTTTCTAAACACAAACATATGCTACTTATTCACTGATATAAACATATGCTTTTCTTAAGGCTCTCCCAGAAAACAATCAAGGTGATTCTTACTGAAATAAACACAAATTCAAGACTGTCTAGACAAGATGCTGTCTGTTCCTTCTGTTGCACTCACCATTCTAAATGTAATGACTGCAGTTGTCTCATGACAAATAATCTTTGATGAATAATTATGACTGTAAGGAAAAAATGTCATACTAGTTCTCCATCTACATCTCTCAGAGGAGAAACACAATGTTAAAAAAGAGGGAATGTTTAAAATTTTGTAGGATTTTCAAACCAGAGGAGATAAAGTATAAAATAATAATTAAAAAATAATTATTTCCCTTATGCTTGGATCTTCTTCCAAGCCAAGGGAGAGTCTCTACCCCCTAACTATAAGGCTAATCACGGTGAAACTTCAGTAATCAGAAATTTAGAAATTCTTTCTAAATATTAAAGCTGTTTCTCTTCAAGGAATAACAAAATTCAATAGTGACAGAAACAAACATTTTTTCATTTTGTATGTTTTGCTTACTCACTTTATTACAGATTATGGATATGTGCTCTTCTAAGGTTTTGTACTTATTTACTGTTGGATATGCAACGTATTTTGATGGGCACAAGCCTTTCATACCACATTGTGGTTTAAAAAAGCCACAACTCCATAGGAAAATTAAAATATAAACACTGTATTAAAAACAAATAAACAAAGAACCAAAACTCCCAAACCAACCAATAAACACCCCCCCCCAAATGACAAATTACTTGGTTGCCCACAACCAGGAATACATGTTTCGGGATCCACTATCACTAAAGTCTCTGACATGATCAGCATGAAAATCTGATCCTTCTAACTCCAAGTAATGTATAACCTTTCCCTAGAAGAGTAAAAACTAGCAGATGAAGACTGACAGACTTGCATTACCCCTATATACATGGCACAACTTAAGGTCCTCAACAACAGCCTCTCCACAATCCTCCAGATTCTATAGTGTTTTTCCTCTTCTTTTCCCAAATTTTATTCCACCTCAAGTTTGTATATTTTGTACTGTTATACATCCTTCAGGCTTACATTAGTGTCCCACCAGCACCAGGCCTGAATAAAATCACCCTCTATTTGGCCTTTCTGATTCAAAAGAAGCACCACCTTTCACCTTCTATATCTGCCGGGGCAGAGGTAGTATTTCATCCCTTGATCTGTCTGCAACATGCCTGGATAAACTGGAAAGGAAATGAAAGTGTCAGAGTATTTTACAAGAGCTGGAAAAAAGAAAGGAAAAGAAGTCATAGAAAATAGAGAGAAGCCAACACACAGCCACAGTGCAATGAAAAAAAGAAGAAAAACATCCCATTTACTGAACTGCTGCATCCTTTAAAAAAAGTAATTGTTTCCAAGTATAGACAAACTCAAGTAAATCAAGCACAAAGCTTGTGATTTTGGATATGAAAATCTCTTCAGTAACTAGATCACTGAGCCAAAAAGCAGCATTGCCAGTAATAGGATCCAATATGCACTTTCGTTACAAAGTTAGGAAAATATTACTGGGCAGCCAACAGAAACACACATCTGCCGTGCTGAATTTCATGAAATTAGTTTAATTTTCTTGCAGTTTTAAAAATAGAAGTTTGAAATTCAGGATATCTAGACCTAATCTTAAAAAAAAAAAAAAAGCCAGTGCGTGTTTGATCTTCTATTTGAAAACACTTTGAATATGTGTGTCCATTACCCAAGACTGCAGAGTCCTAATGAAGTTAAATGCAGTAAGGATACACGCAATGTCTCTTCAGACTTCTTTCACTTTATTCATCTCAGTAATTCTGGTTTAGGAAGTACCAAATTATCATCAATCCCCTCTATGCTAAAATCTTTCTATAACAAATAATCACTGGATAATCCACTGAAGTAAATGAAAATTAATTTCCTAGTTGTTCAAATACCAGCTTACGGCTTTAACTTCAGTAGACAATCTTGTCCATATATCTTCAAGACAACTGGCCTCAAAATGCCTGCTTTTTAAGCTGGGTCTCTAAGTGCAGTTATTGTTCTGTGCTTCACATAGGTTTGTTTTGTTTTTTTTTTTCTTGGAAATATGTTTCTAATATCAACTTGGAAAATATCCACTTTAAGACATAAGGTTATGGTCGGAAGATTGACATTGTAGAAATACCATATTCTTGATTCCGTAACTGGTTTGGTGGAAGTTTCATTTCTGAGTCACATAGGGTGAAAAAAGCATTTATTTCTGCACCTCAGCTGGAACAAAAGAGGTAGGTGACATTAGGAATCATTGCTAAGGTTGTTAGCAAAAGTCAGGCTGAATATTCCTTATTAGAGACTGATATGAGAAGCAGAAGGGATATTTTTGGCATTTCAAGCACTGAAATGACGTTTTAGGTTGCTAGATATTGCACTACATATCCCTATTTGTAAATCAAGGGACTGTTTCTCAAAAATTAGAGTGAGGGAGAACAAACAGAGCATCCCACTGCTATTTTCAGAGATATTTTTGAATTATAATTACACTTGGCAATTTAAGACTGGAAAAAGTTTTAGCTGATGCTTGTTCAGGGAGACCTCTCACATTGACATACAGCATTTGACTGCTTGAGACACTAATGAGGTTGGTCTTCTGGACAAGAAATCCAAATTGCTGATTGTTCAGCACAGAATTACAAAAGTAAATGGGAAGGCTCCTTATCTTACAAAAAAAACCACAAAGAAATTAAAATAGCTGCTGAAGATAACAATATTTTGCAACACCTTCAAATATATATCTGTCTTTTTTCTA